>VNKF01011679.1:0-12705 GCA_008044355.1 Drosophila lacteicornis
ATGAAATGTTTGTTAACAATAAAATGTAATGAGAATTGACGTTTGAGATTATTGTGATTTTAAGTTAACACACGAGGACGTGTGAGTGGTCAGGAAGGCCGTGTCGAATCAAACGAAACAGGGCCTACTTTATTTGCTTTGTCGAGCAAGTGAAGCAGAAGCTGCTTAAATTGCTTAAATCTGCTTGTTGCTATGCCAGGAATTCCTTAGTTTTATGATAGCAATGACTTGCAGTTATTGAAGAAGGCGAAAGGAGTTAGAAATTGAGTGAAAAGCATGGCAGAGCAAGATAGCAATATGTTGCTGCCAGGTGAGGTCTGTTCGTTAAGCGCTGAATAACGTGTTAGAGAGAGACGAGTGACAATGAACAAGAATAGAGTAGAAAGTATAAAATGGGAAGCTGACTTTTGGAGTTAGTTCAGAAAGCGCAGAGAAGACGAACAGAACTTGCTGCTTTACTTTTAATTAATCGTAAAAATGGAAAACCCTCCGACATATATATAATAATATCGTGCTGTGTTTTGGTGTTATAAATACACTAAACACTAAAGGCTCAAAATGTTTCTAAATGATTTAAAAACAACACATACAACAAAAATATAAGAAGTGAATTGGTGTATGTGGGTTTTAAATTAAATACAAAAAAAAAAAAACAAAGAAAAATAAGTATTAAAGCTAAGAAGCTCGGAAAACGGAGTGACCGCTGGTCAATCGACGCTGGTGTTGTCTCTACTTTGTTTCCCTTTTCGGCGAGTAGAGCATTAGATAGAAATAGAGGATAGAGTATAGGATAGAGGCAAGTCGACACAATCATCACGGAAACTATTTTGAATGAGTTAGTTTTTTATTTGTTTGTACTTGTTTGGCTGTTTAGGTAGGTCTATTTCCATAAGTCTTTCTTTTAAATTTTAATTGATAATTTTTATTGATTGTTTATTTTTAAATGTTTATAAGTTATCTTATTGTTGCATGTTCCGGGACATCCTTTAGGTTACTTATGGCCACAGGACCAGTTGTTGGCGAGAGACACTACTTTCTCCAGTTCGTGGCGACGGTCGCGATGTCCCTGGATCACCCTCTTGTAGGTGCTAAGTCCTTTGAGCAAAAGGAGGGTGATCAGCAATCCTGCGATGAGCCGAAGTACTTGGTAGACCTGCGCGTTTTCGTCCTTATGGTCGACTACCTCTATCGTATTGATGACGTTGGCCGTGCTGTCGTTAACTTTGGACGTCTTCGAGCCCATTGTCCTTGTAGCCACTATACATACATACATATTTGTATGTTTAGACGTCATTTTATATACGTTCGGATGTATATTTTGGAATATATTTGATTTCTTGCAATTTCTTTTCAGTGTAGTGGACTGTATGGAAATATGTATATATGTCGACAAGTGAATATTTATGTATGTACGCTTGGACACCAGCAGGAACACAGTGAACGAGAAAAAATTGTATAAGCCTATTTTGGCGAAACTTTTATTAAAATTTCGAAACTCTTAAATTTGACTGCGGCTGGCCGCGTATGTCTACTTTCACTGTCACTTTTCTTTTATTTGGAACACCTTGCACTTTGCTCAAAAGACGCCCGGAGTTTGCAATATGTCGATGAGAAAACTGGACTTCGGACGCTAGCTAACCACACAGATATAGGCCACTTGGGATTGGTCTTAGGAAATGTTTGTGTGATTGCTAATAGGAAGTTATGAACACTAGTACTTATACTTTATTAAGGTACCAATCCGCTACTGAACGGTGGAATGCGAAGGCAATCAGGAGGAATATCCGGCTTGAATGACCATGAACTGGAGTGGACGGATTAGAAGCCGAAATAAATAGTGGTCGAGTTTGAAGATCCAGAAATCCCACGTAGAAAAATAAGTAAGGAGTTGTGCGTCGCAGTAGGAATTGTTGAACTTTTTTATGCCTAGAACTCCGCGACATTATGCCATATTTAAATTATTGACTCACACAGTCACTAAACTAATTGGCACGGCAAAGTCAAAATTCTATACTCGCAAATTCAAAAACTCAACATCATCTAGACAAAGCCGGAAAGAAATCAAGTCATTACCCAGTGGCGCAACTCTGCTACGACCGAATGTGTTAATTCTACAAGATGCATCGTCGAAGGTACATTCAAAATCAATCGTTTTTCCAGCTGTTAGAACACAGGACTGTAATGGGAAGTTGTTTTTGTTCCTGCCTGTCAAAGCTTTGGCAATCGTTCGGCTTATGTTATTTTGCTTTGTTATGCCATTTTTTGTTCATATACGAGTATGTATAATTTTGTTTTATCATCTGTCACTTTACTTTTTGCAAGTATAAGTGTGTGTCGGATGGGTTTAAAAAGACATTTATTCAGGTTTTTATAACGATTTAGTGATTTTAATGTTCAAAAGAAGCTTTAGCAAACGTAATACAAAGCGGCTGACCGCTGAACAAGGACGCATTATACTTATTCCATCAAGTAAGTAACACGAAACATTCTGTTTTTTTTATCGATTTCTAATAGTTTTTCTTACGTGTAGATGCAGTTAAATAATATGGGTTGATCAACAGATGCTACAACCAACTTATTGGGGTGCGTTTAAAATCAACAAAGGTCGCATTCCAAACAAAATTCGATGAAAAAGCTAAAAATAATGAACGAACTGAAGTTTGTCTGTTCTATTAAGCTCTAGTTAAAAATAATAAAAATTTTTAAAAATTGTATGCGGAATAATTTGTATTTTGCTACTCGGCTAATCGCCTACTTGCTCGATTCGAAGTAGGCGATTTTGAAAGTATACTAGCAGAAAAGGCGGCCAAGCTTATAGAAAAGTAAAGCATGTTGTAGTATGAATTCGCATGCTAACGGCATTCGAAGTATGACAGATGTAATCGATTCTCGAAGCCAAATTTGCGCCACTGGGTAGGAAATCAAAAATCAATACCTCAATACAACAACTCTCAGAATGCAATGTACCTGAAATCGACGATATCAATTTGTACCTTAAATCAGTACCTGAACATTTCTGTGATAATAGTTTTAGGTTTGTTTGTGTCAATCAGTTTGAAGTTCTCGTCAATATTCTTAAAATTAATTCAGACGCAATTGGACTAGATGAAATAAATCCTAAAGTCATTAAAATAGTACTTTCTAAAATCCTTCCATACATAACTCATTTGTTCAACACTGCATTTACAACATCTGCATTTCCGGACTGTTGGAAAATCGCAAAAATTATCCAAGTCTTAAACGCTAACAAGGAGTACAGACCGATATCAATTCTACCATTCTTATCGAAAGCTTTTGAGAACAGTATGGCAGCCCAAATAAACTCTTATATAGGTGATAATACTTTACTCAATAATAACCAATCGGGATTTAGAAAAAACGTAGCTGCACCTCAGCAATCCTGAAAATCTCGGACGATATATCTGAACATGTAGACAAATCTAATGTGACGCTTCTAATACTTGTTGACTATAATAAAGCCTTCGACTCTGTTAATCATGAAGTTTTGTGTACAAAATTGAAGGTTCAATTTCTCGACATAGTATTTATCTCGTATTTAAAAAATTCCCGGCAATCTGTTGTAGTGTCAAAACATTATAAAATCAAACATCTCGGCGATATCTGCGCATATGGCAATACGGCCTACTCTAAATGCCATTAGTGGATTTAAATAATCGGGTCCGTTTAGCATAAAATCGTTGAGTGATTTGCCGTGGCTCTTTGCAGCTGCGTCCTAAACTAATCTTACTTTATTTGGCTTATTTGGATTTAGCGCGATGAAGATAGGGAGATACCATACGTTATTTCTTCCGTCTACTATTTTTTCGGGTTCCAGTTCGAACGCATAGTCCTTTTTTACTAGATTGTCGACTTGGTCTTGTATTTTTTGAAATACAAGTAGATTGGGATCCTTGTTGATTTTTGTTCGAAGACATTCGAGGTGTTACAGTGCGGTTGAGTAGCTTTCTGGGAGAATTACATTCTTATATCGTCAGAGCAAGCCAATTTAAAAAAACGACGTAAGGTAAGCGACCTTTTTGCACGAGTCTTCTAGAATTCCTATAGCCTTTTCAACTGGTCCAAAAGATTTTGAGTGGAGCTCCCGTGATATAACAGGATATACGTTGAAGATGTTTCTAATTGCCTTGTCGATTTCACTCGAGTTGCAAACGCAGTGATGAAAAGAATAATAGCTGCTCGCCTTGCTTATGCCTTGAATGCCCCATCCTAACGAACATGTTGAGGAGATGGGTTCGTTGCGTCTTCCTTCACGAATTTTATGGGGAACTGCCAGAATCCAGTTGTTTGAGCCGATAAAAGCATCGGTTCAGCATTACTATAGCAGCTTGCTGGCAATCCATGTAGGTGATTGTATCTGGCGCTAAGCTTATTAATATCAACAGTTTGCTTTGGTAGTGCTAGGTGATTTATAGAGTATACGTTGTTGAGCCGCAATTTCCTTCCACTACCCATCTCCGATATTAGCATCTGGGCTCTGAGAGAAGCTTCTTCCGTACGGGTGGTGTCTCCGGTCCACTGCAGGCAAAGTGCTGCGGGCGAAGTGGCAACCTCGAGAAGTTTTAGTATTCCCTCATCGATAAGTGTAACGAATGAGCCCTCATCCTGATCTTTACTCCGTTCTCATACAGTGATATTGCCAGAATTAGAAAATATTGTTCTTCGATGTTGCCTGCATATTTTCTGCGTTGGAAAAGCCAGCTACTGAGCAGCTATTCTCTTACATACTGATGAAGATTGGCCAGTCTGCTGGGTTTCCATTGAAAGTCGGAAGATCTGCAGGTAATATTTGCCGTGCTGCTAGTTGGGATGCAGTTGGTCCAAATAATTGGATGGACGTTGCCTGTATCCCCTGTTGCTATGCAAGTAGTGTGTATTTCTGCTCGATGTATTTCCTTTCAGCTTCTTGTGTTTCTTCTAGCATCGCCATCATTAAGTTATTTGAGTTTGGAGTAACTGGGACCTCAGTCAGTTTAGTCGGATTGAATTGGTTTAATGATTTTAGGGCGTCCATACTTGGTGGTGGAATGAGCATGGAGCTTGGAGATAAGGTGCGTTCCAATTCCTGGATCTGTCCAGAGCTGCGAATCGGGATTGAGGGAGAATCATCTACGTGATTTCATAGGGCGCAAGTCCAACGTGACTGCGCAACAGTCCTGTCCACTCCCGCGCAGTAATAGACGCCTTTTGTTGCACGATCTACAGAGCTTCGTATCTTGCTCCGTAGGCATATTGAGAAGATATAAGTTTATTTCGGCAGAGAAATTTGTTCCTTACTGTTTGTTTTTCCTTCACTTGACCCTCGCGCGATTTATTACCACAGATCCCTACACATACATGTCCTTTTACACGAGTGTTTGTATTTAGGCCTCTATGTATGCCGGCGTCTTGCTGTATTTCGCAATTGGTTCGGCGTCACTTTGATTATGTTGGACTATTTTATCATATGAACGTTTTTTAAAGAATTGTGAGGCGCGGCAGTTCGGCTAGCTGATTGAAAGGGATTTGACAAATTTATGTCGCTGTCATTTTATTATAAACTTATATAACGGCGGTGACAGTTCCTCTTCTTCTTTTGAGCGATATTCCAATCACATTCTTTAACCAGAGGGGCCGCAACATGTACCTGATCACTGATAGACACTGCCTCAAGGCAAACCTTGATATTATTGTTAGCATGCTGCTGCGTCTGCATAGCCAGAGGTTTAGAGGCGTTCTCTCTTAGGAATCTATTATTAATATCTGAATAAAATATTTCCAGCTCATTGATTTTCCATTAATTTCATTAATTTTAGAATTGGAATCGGAATCAGTGACATCGCACATTTATTTGGCACAAAAATTTGGAAAAATTGGTCAGCAATTTAGCCACAACTGCTGAGATGCAGAAACCGATGAAAAGCTAGCTGTGTTTATCTGTCACATTTTAAAAGGATTTGGTAATAAAACTATAATTAATTAGTATTAGCTGTCAAAAGTTAATAGGTGTGGTGAAGGGGGCCCTTGAAAACGGTGAACGCAGAGCAATCCCGCACGATCATGTCCCATCGAAGTAGACTCACCCCTTTCTCAAGGGACGGGGGCACTTGAAAGAGGCGCACACCAAAATTTTTTATGCTCGAAAAAGTGGCATCAGAGGGCACCCACGCTCAAGGGACGCGGTTACTTGAAACGGCACGCACAAGGATTTCTTGTCCACGATCATGTCCCATCGAAGGACACTTACTTCCTTGATATAGAATAAATACGTATAAGAATAGAAACAAATAGAGACATAAAAAATGAACACGGAAAATATTTGAATCAAACGCCCACAAAGAGTCAGTTGAAAGTCACCTGCTATCGGGTGAGGTCAGGCTACATTTTGGGTAGCATTTACCAGGAGCCAACTGCGGAGTCTCTTTTGGGGACGGGATCGTTTGATCACAATCTTACATTTGTGGGTAGGTAGGCTTTCGAGCCTCAAATTCCTTCTCAAGCTGGAAAACTTCCGAGCCTCCAAAACCCTTTTTTCTTTTTATACTGGTAGACTTCCGAGCGTCCAAAACTCTTCTCATACTATTAGACTGTCATTCCTCCAAAACTCTTGTCCTCCTGGTAGACTTCTAATCCTAAAACTCTTCTTACACTGGTTGACTTCCTAACCTCCAAACCCATCTCATACTGGTAGACCTCCGAGCTTCCACAACTTTGTCGTTGCATTGAGAATTTCTAGCATACTTTTAGGAGCTCGACGACCTAGAAGACTTTTGAGTCTCAACCCGCTCTGGTCTCACCCACAGGTGCCGACGATTTACCCGAGAAGGACTCATTCGGCCGCGAGCCCTGTCGTTCCCGTGCGACTACACACGGTGTTATCAAGTTCACTTCACAATTGGTAAATTTAAGTATATAAAACCTAAAATACTCTAAACGGCATAAGTCTCGAGCGTTCTACTCTGGGACCGGGTCAAAATCTCTTTGGGCCACCACAACTAGCCCAAATAAATTTCTGGGATAAATTCTGGTCAACGTTGCGCTATCTAAGCAACGTCAGACCGTCCATTACATAGGATGAGTGGTGTGGGGGCAAACAATCGAATTCTTGTGTGTGATCAAAGCTCATCGAAGGATGCTTTTAATCCATGTTAAAAGGGTGTAAAAGTCATAGCGGAAAGACCGAAAAACGATCATCCATAAGACCTCATCAATGATTTTTCTTTGTAATAAATAGGGTCATTTGTTTATTACCCAGACCAACGTTTAAAAAAACGTAGCGCCCGCATCCCTTCCACTCAAAAGACGGAAATTCAATTCAATCGTGCCGCCCGATTGTAGTAGCTCTCTTGAAATCTAGCATAATAATAATAATAATAATAATAATATTCAAATCATCATAGTTGTAGAATTCAGTATTTAGATACACCTTTGCATTTCTCAAATTTATTGTATTTAGTTGTCCATTTAATGTAAACGCAAGAACAGCGAATGTTGAACGTTCTCCATTTGCCGACAGTTCAACATTCCATTCATAATGTGTCCCCTGTACCAATGTTTGGTTTATATAACAATCCCAACTACGGAATGTGAGTAGGAGGGTAGCTCCAATCTTACCTCAATTGAACATTTTAAATTTAGCACTGTCACTAAGAACGATATGGGGATCTTCCAACATATGCTATGTAAAGCAATTTTAAGGTATTTAATTTTTTATTTCCGCCATTTTTTTATGAATGCCCAACAGCTTAAGAATATACAGCTCGAATTTGACATCGATCGGAGCAAAAATAACGAAGTAATGGGTAGTTGAACGGAGGTCATTCTATGTTCGATGTACTATATGGGGAGCCAAAACTTTAAAGCGCTCTCCTGCAAAGTGCCATCTTCAAAGTCGGTGTACTCGTTTACTAAAAATCTACTTGACCAATCGTATTGAAATTTTGCACACAGCTTCTGCAACTAATTTTCCAGGTATCATTGTCGGGGTTTTTTTAATTTTATTTTATATTATATTTTTTATAATAGATAGATAGACTTTTTATTTTAGTCAATAATTGAATTTTTGATTTCAAACTTTTATGAAAAATCGAAAAAAAATGAAAAAAAGAAAAACTCTACGGTGATACCTCGGGACAATTATCCTTTAACTAATGCATATTCTGGTTTTCATATCGGACGATTCTGTGGACCGTTAAGATGTACACCGCAAATTGACTTTTATTGGAGGGGCCACGGGAGATTTGCTATAACTTCTATATCTGCACATATTTTTCAATGAAACATTTTTAGAAAAATCGTCTAAATGTAACGTTATTATATGTTTTTTAAGGCAGTCAGTCCTCCGCCGTCAGGCCCGAATTTCAAGCCTATTTTCAAAAATGCATTGTTAAAGAACTACTCAAGATAATTTCATGAAGTTTTTTTTATTGGATTCGTACATTTTACGACTTTAAAACCATATAAGCAATTATTATGTCGGGTTGTTGCGGCGTCCTTGAGATGACGTTGAAAGTGACCTTGAAAATTTTAATAGCTGACTTTGTGGCACGTTTATAGCGATGTCAATGTTTGAAACCGAAAAATTGAAATTGATTATTAATTAGTGTTACGATGGCTATGTTTGGTATTGGGCGATTTTTGATTTTTCAAAAATTGCTAAAAATTCACAACTTTTAACAAAAAAGTGAATTTTTGGCCATGTTTTTTGGTCTTTTGGAGGCTGTAAAATTTTGAAAAATCAAAAATTCAAAAATCTGGTAATACCAAACATAGCGACATGTTTTCTGAACAATTTAAAAAAAGAATTAGTCGAATCGGATTAAAATTGCTAGTAGAAATCTTACCAAAAAGTTTAAAAAAGTCAACTTTTGGGGAAACGCGTTTGAAGATACGCAGAGCGCTCAAAACGGTCGCAGTTGCGTGCGTTCCAGACACCGAAAAACCATGAAGGAATGTTTTTTTTACAAAACGCTTTTAAGGGCGTGTTACTAATACCGTCTACTTCAAAAATATGCAAAAAAAAATATCGATTATTTGAAACCGCGACGGCGGAAGACTGCCTTAAGTTAACAAACTAGCTTTAGCCGTTTCGCCACAAAAAACTATTGAAAAGTGGACCGTTTTGCACCGAATTAACCCTAGAAGTCCCGAAAATTCGCCTTTTCCTAAAATTTGCATTTAAAGTACTCTTAATTAGAGGTCTGCATGGCTTCACTCACAACATACGCCAATTTGAATGGAATCGAATTGAATTGAATTGAGTAAGTACGATGCACACAACGACACGATTGAGCATCAACATGAGTGCGTGTTGCCTCATTCCATACGGCACTCAGTAAAATAAGTGAGAATAAATAAAGCGTAAAACAAAATGAACAATTTGGCAAAGGCGATGACACTCGAGTTACTTGAGTTGCAGTATTGTGCTTTCAATTCGTTAGAGTCGAGGGAAGCACGTGGTCAGCAAAAACGGACGGGGAAAAAATGCGGTCGAGATTGTATGTTGTTTATGTTTTGATTTTATTGTTGTTGTTTTTATATATATAATATATATTTCTTGGTTTATAACTTGTTTTGTTTGTTATGTTTTAGCTTAGATTAATAACTGTGTATTTGTGACCTGTCTTTTAGTGTTTTCTGTGTGATTTTTTTACAGATTTAATTTAATATCCTTAAAATATATAGGTTTTGAAGAGCACAGTGGGTGCAAAGGAGAAAAGTCCAGATCCTATAAAGGAGAGGTTGCAAAGCGGAATGTATAGCTTTATTGAAAAGAGAGGCCAAGGCGAAGTGTGGCAATTTTTCTCTAAAATAAAGAACGAAAATGGAGAGGAATTGGCTGATCTAAGATGTAAGATGTGTTTCACTGTTTTTAAGTTTGCAGGAGGTATATCAAACCTAGTGAAGCACAAATGTTATTTAGCGAATGTCACTAAGTTTTGCAAAGCCCATATTGATGTGAATTTAGCAACTAAACAGGAAGAACTGTCATCCATTCAAAATTATCGACGACTCCGAGCTTAAAAATTTTGCATCCTTTTTAATCAATATTGGAGCAAAGTTTGGTGCCAATGTCGACATTGATTAATTATTACCGCATCCAACCACAGTTTCGAGAGACATAACCAAGATTTATGAGTCACATTTTAACCCAATAAAAGCCGAAGTTCAAAAATGTAAAGCCTTTGGATATGCCATCACAAGTGACATATGGATAGATAATTTTTTGAAGTCGTCGTATTTGTCCTGTACTGTTCACTACTTAAAGGAAGGAGTTTTGGTTGAACGTCTAATGGCCAAGAAATCCATGAAAGAAAAGTCCTACACAGGTTTGTAATTCTTGTCTACAAGTGTACAATTAGATATTAATGCTATTTCCTATACCTAGGTATAAATATTCGGGCAAAAATAGATGACATATTAGAGGACTTCTTATGTAATCTTGAAGAGGACAGTCCATTCATTGTTACAGATCGTGGGTCCACTATAATAAAAGCCTTTAGCGATTTTGAGAAAATCCATTGCATCAACCATCTGACAAACAACGCTGTTGGAAATGCTATCGATGCTGTTCCAGAGATGGGGATTATCGTCACCATATGTACAAAGCTTGTCAAATATTTTAAAAAGTCAGGACTGAATTCTTCTTTAGGGTTTTCTTTAAAAAGCTTTTGCCCCACTCGCTGGAATACAGTATACTATTTGTTGAAATCAGTAGAAATTAATTTGATTGACTTAGCCACTATGCTCAAAGATAAAAGCCAGACAATTATATTAATATAAATCATTTAGATTCCATTGTCGGCTTATAATCAGTTTTTGAAAATGTTTCATTTAGTTTTGCCGAATATAAATAAATTAAACAAATCATGTCTGCCCGAATACAATGATATTGATATCATCCAATCGCTAAAGCTCGCACTACATTCAGAAATATTAGCTACAAAAATTCCAAATTTTACAATATACTTTTATTACAACATAGCCATATTTCTTTTCCCACCCACTAACAAACTCATTTAATTTTCACCCTCTGAAAGGGGATCTGTAGTAAATGAGTGCAAAAATATTATGCAACATTTTGTTTAAAGACACTGTTTCTATATGAATGATAATGAAGCAGAAACCCCTTTAGCTAATGTTGAATTCGCAGAGTATATAGATGTCCACCAAGCTGAGACAACTAAAGATCAAGTTGAGCAGGAAATTGCAGGCTATTCAAATATTAACGTCACATACTCAGCAAATTTTGATGCTTTGGCTTGGTGGAATATGCACGAGAACTTTTTTCCTGTTTTGCACAAAACATCATGCAAAATATTCTGCATTCCGGCGAGCAGCGCGGCTTCGGAGCGAACATTTTCAAACGCTAGAAATTTAATTACAGAAAAGCGTTTTCTAATAGCCACAAATCCAGACAACATAAATAAAATGATGTTTTTAAATTCAAATATAAATTAATTATATATATTTATATTGTTATAAGCAAAATAAAATCAAATTACATTGACTTTCATTGTTTCCATTCTACTCTTTTCTTAAGCACAAAACAACAACAAGCCAGTTTGGCATTCGAATGCACTCAAAACGCAAACTCTTATTCTCACGCATTCCCACTCATTTAATTCGTCTTTTTTCGTTTGAGCGTTGTGCGGCCGAGTCTTACGCGAGCGCACTCACATACTCAAACATGTTCGGCTTCGCACTGAATTTCACTCAACGCAGTTTGCGCATTGTTCATTCGAACATGTTTTTTTCAGGGACCGTAAATAATGATTATATTTGCGATTTTTAAATAAAAAAATCAAGCACTTAGAATTAAGATATAAGGATCAGGGTGACGGCAAATTGATCCTTAAAGAACAATCTGTGCATTTCCACCATGATCTTAAAATTTCTGATTTTAATGATTTTCTTCGCAAATAATTATTAATTTTGATTATTTTAAGAGAAATCATTAATAATTATTAATTCTGAAGAAAAAAAATAAAAATCATATTTAATGATTATAAATGATTTTTATTTTTTTTTATCAAAATAAAACTCGCATCTAAATTACTCAATTTCAATGGGGTTTTGCGACTACTTTGTTGCATGTTCTTTCAGGACTAGTCAAAAGGATCACATTTATATTATGGTTTTGCCACGCCCCCTTTACGAGTACCCAAATTTTGATGGGTATTACGTCACAAATAAATTTTTCTAAAAATGTGTTTTTTTGCATTTTCAAGTCCTTATATCCTGGTAACTAGAGCTATGACCAATTTTTTACTGTGATTTTCGAATTCAGCGGGCCGAAATACATAAGATTTGACTTCTCTCGTTTCCGAAACAAAAAGAAAAATTTAAATTAGTTGCACTGTGTTACCAAGTTAAACATATGTATAAGCCTCTAAGGCGACTATCAAATACCCTTTACCTACTAATTAAGAATACTAACATTAACAAATGTAAGGTACGACGAATGTCTAAATATGGCTCGATATGACATGCAATAACTTAACATTTATATGTTTGCATTTGATTGGAACACTTCTACACCCCTTTCCCAATTTAACTACAGGGTATAGTATGTGCCGTTAGAGTGCACTTATTATGTTGACTATGCTTAAAGCCTAATACTCACCAGCGCTAAACCTTAGCTAGCTAAAACAGATTCATAATTCTAGTGTGACCGGTTTTATGGTGTTCACCGAAAATCCATACGAA
>VNKF01011681.1:0-12267 GCA_008044355.1 Drosophila lacteicornis
TGGTTCTAGCAGATGACACCGCCTAAACTCGCCAAATTGAGCCATGCAATCACCTGCAACCCAGCACCGCCGATTTTGCTGAACTATCAACCCTTAGAACAAAGACGACCCAAATATAAATCCAGCCAATAGGCGATAAGAGGGGAATGGATGACACTTTTTCCAATAAACTGGGTCATTTTTCAATAAGCTGCGTATATTTCTTATAAAGAGAACTGTAGTGCCTCAGTTATTTGAGTGCTAAGCGACTTCGGAGCAACGTCAAAATAATCCACTATTGCATTCATATTTTTAAAATTACGCTGTCCAGGAAGACCAAAAATTCCCTATTCATAACAATTTCCTGTACAATGGGATCGAATTAATGCGACTTATTAAGTCGCATTGCATTTTTTAATAATTTTTTAATCTATATCAGCAGTGGGCGTTATAGTGCCAAAGGCCATGCTAGCATTATTATTCTAGCATAATCGTAATCTCTCACCTCCGACCAAAGTGGAAGTGTTATTTTTAGATGTGCTCCATCAGGTGGGCGGAGGCAAGGATAAAAAATACCTAATAGATATTATTATGCCTGGTACTTGTTATATCTTAGTTCACCGCCTCCTATTCGGTTAGAGCGATCACAACGATAAATATTATAATTGGATGAGACAATTTCGTAATCAGACACAGATGAATTCAACCACGTTTCCGTAAAAACAAGTACATTTGCATCATAAGAAACACTATTTGTATACAGCTTATTAAGTTTCCCCAATAAGCTGCGAACATTTTGATAGTGTATGTTAAAGGCCGAAGTTAGTTTTTTGAACGTGTGGCGGCGGAGTTATCACTAATTACCATTACCATTTTTAGGTTTACTAACAAATTCATGAACAATTACGTGATCAGGCCAAATAGAAGTATCAAGAGCTCTATCAAAAAGATTATCCTGGAGGGAGATCTTAAAGAAAGTTCTCATCTGTTTGAAGTTGAACTTAGTGACAACGAAATCGTTGACAGATGCATTTAAACTGTTGCTCAAGTGCGTTTTTAAATCGTTAGGTGTCGCATCCGGATTTAATCCCCAGATAAAGATTGTTTTAGGAGAAGAAATTCCAAAAATTTTGTTTGGTTTCTGCCGCTCGATGCCTGATGTGGGCTTAGCGGGGGCCTAACCTAGAACATTTGCTGGGCGTGACAGATGTACGTTGGGTTGTGCCACCGGAGTTGATCTGGGTTCACAACCAGAAACTGTGGATCCAGTGTCCATATTATTAGAGTACCCTCCTGCAATATAGATTCATGGATCAGTGGTGACCTGGACACAGTAGATCCAGAGGTAGCCACAGGTATTGTGCTTGGTTGACATCCAGGAGTAGCAGATACTGAGTTTATACTATTTGTAGTAGCCGCCTGCGATATGGATTCTGGGAACAGTGGTGACTTGGATACAGTAGATCCAGGGGTATCATCAGCAACTTGGATATCATCTTCATCACAAGAGGCATAATCAGCGGCAGGGCTGAGCAGCAAGATAGGAGATGAAGAAAGGCCTGGAACTTGTAAGAACGCATTAGACGATGTGGGCTTAGGTGATATTTTTATTGAGTCACTTAACAGTTTTCGGTCCTTGAAAATCAATTCCGACTTTCGAAGCGACTTAAAAGGTCGTTAAATCCAGCGCGTAGGGACTGATACTCAAGATCAGTCTGTCTTATAAAACCCATTATGTCGACTTTGATGTCTAGGCAGCTAGGGCAAGTCCAATCCAGGCTTTTATTGTTTCTTATACGATCAGAAACTAGGGCAGCATTATGCCCAAAGCCTGCGCACTTCGCATGCGCGATGTTGTCGCACAGCCAGCAACCAACTCCCGGCTGCTTAGGTGTTATTTTGCCATTAAGTTGGCATGGAGCGATGCAGCAGTCGGTCATTGTTTATGATTATGCGATTAAGCGTTTTTATGTTTTAATGCACGATTGGAAAACGATAATAGCGGAGACCAAAAAAGCTCTGCTTAGTTAAAGCTTTTTCTTCTTTTGGTGCGTATGAATGTTCGCGACACAAAAGAGAACAAGTGCAACAACAACAACGCAATGTAAGTGATTGCTGTAAACGAGAGCAAACGAATGAGCAGCAAAACGAATGTAAAATTGCTTTGCTGGTAATTATGTTTTGCGAATAATAAAGTCACTGTCTTTTATATCTATCAAAACTTTTCAGATTTTTAAAGATCACTGAAAAACTGAAAATATATACACAAATCTGAATCGGTGAAGTTTATGTAGAGAAAACTTGATCAGAAGGTAGAGCGAAAGAATACACGTCCGACAACGACAACGTCTCTACAGTCTTTGGTATAAAAGTCACCGGTTTATCAGTACCAGGGGGAGTCAAAAAAACCAGCAAGCCCTTGTGGAGATTATTGCAACCGCGTCGCGTCTCAGACAGTTTCCGTTAAGTTCGGAGTTCAGTGGTGATCCTGTAGCTGAAAACAACTAGGTCCTGAAAGAAAGAGACTACAAGGACAATGGGCTCTAAAACATCCAAAGTAGACGACAGCACGGCCAACGTCATCAACACGATCGAAGTGGTCGACCACAAGGACGAAATCGCTCAGGTCTTCCAAGTCCTTTGACTCATCGCGGGATTGCTGATCGTCCTCTTGGTGCTCAAAGGACTTAGCACCTACAAGAAGGTGATTCAGGGCCGCCGCGACCAACGACACGAGCTGGAGAAAGTAGTGTCCCTCGATAACAACTGTTCATGTGACCATAAGTAACCGCCCGAAGGATGTCCCGGAACAACAAATACAATAAGATAAACTACCAACATTGAAAAGACACAAACAATAAAAATTATCAATGAAAATCTAACAGAGAAAATTATTATTATGGAAATCGACAAACCTAAACAGCCAAACATATACCAATAAATAAAACACTAACAATAGTTTCCGTGATGAGTGTGGCAACTTGCCTTGTGTGCTTCGATCCATATTTGAGCAGCAGATACTGACTCCATTTCACCAAGTATATATGCAAGTGCACATACAAGTGTTCCCCCGTCTCTCTACCTGCCGGAAAGTGAAACAAAGTGAAGACGACACCATCGTCCAATGACCAGCGGTCACTCCGCTCACCGAGCTGCTTACTTTTGAATTTATTTTTCTTTTAAGTTTTTTTGTGTTAAAAGCTTCATACACGAATACACTTTTTTAAAGAATTTTTTTTAATGTGTTGTCTTTTAAATCATTAAGTAAACATTTTGTACAAAGTGAAGACGACACCATCGTCCAATGACCAGCGGTCACTCCGCTCACCGAGCTGCTAAGCTTTTGAACTTATTTTTCTTTTAAGTTTTTTTTTGTGTTAAAAGCCCCATACACCGATACACTTTTTTTTAGATTTTTTTTAATGTGTGGTCTTTTAAATCATTAAGTAAACATTTTGTACATTTAGTGAAATTCAACCCCTAAAACACAGCACGATATATATATACATATGCCTAATTCTTAACCTTTTCCAACAAATAAAAACCTCAACTCCGGAACGAGAGCTCTCAACGATGGAATAACAGAGGGTGAGTCAACGGGACCTTTTTCCCAATATTGTCAGACATAATTATATATATATATTCGTGCCCCACATACACTAGATACCATATGACAAAAAATTATCTTCCCAAAATACACTATATTGTAAATACACCTAAAGATTAATTACACAATTTAAATCAATTCAAACTAGCTATAAAAACACCTATTGACACACTTTAATGTCCAATACACGCTTGCACAACCTTTATAATAAACTTGTAATGTGAACTTAAAACAACAAAAATGCATTGGTAGAAACCCATTAAGAGGGGGGCATTGGTACAACGGGAAGACTGGGTCACGAAAAATTACATATCTTTTGACGAACGACATGAACAAAAGGGGATCGGATTGCACGGTCCGCGACGATCCAAAGGCGCACGAAGTTTGCGATTGGGGAGAGAAAACGGCCAAAACATAGCCCGATCGTTTTCACGATCAAGCATAAATATGCTTGCGGGGCAATGTGGACAGAAAGACAGACTGACAAATGGCACCTAAATAATTGTTCTGATTACTTTTGGAGAGGATAGTGGCGTCCAAAGAACCCACCCCAAATCCGGCGAGCTCAGCTGCACAAATCGTGTCTGCTATCCGGGCGGCCACTTCCTCAGCCCTATGTCCCCCAAGGACTGAGGCACCACGACAACACCGACGTAACAGAAATGGCGCCCAACTCAGGCAATATCCTTACATCCTTATTGCCAAAAACTTATTTTCTTTGACGAGCAAAACCTTAGTATTCAGATAAACAATTTTTAGTACTGTTTCAAGAATTTAGAGATATCAAAGCTGATCAATTTGGTGTCAACATTAGCTAAAAATTTTTATAGCATTTGTTGGGAATTTAATTTATACATCAAGTATAACTTTTCTGTATGTTTTTTTAAAAAGTCACCAACTTCTCGGACAGATAGTTGTAGAAGCGGAAAGGCCATCCGATCAGACACTTGTAGTTTTAGAATTGGCATTTGACTTTCAGGACCCTTTTTTCAATTTTAAATATTCATTTCTTGAATTAAATATTATTCAAGTATTAAATATTAATACTTGAACCATATTTACTCGCTAAAAGAAATAATACCATAATAACTTCTTTATAAAAGTGCAGACCATTTTTTAAAATATTTAACGTAACCAAACTTAGCTGCGCTTCCTTGCCGACGCTATCCATTGTACTAGGCTAAGCCAGGTCTCTCGCGAGGTTCGAGTCCAGGAAGAGCAGGGTCGCAAGCGAATAACGGCGCACCACCAACCGGTCTTAATAGTATCCAGTCATCGCCATAATATAGCCGCCATCATCGGTTGGGCTAGCGGTTCGTCATCGTTTGTCGATCCAGTACTGATGGGGGTGGGGGAATGACCGTATCCGTACAGCCGACGCTATCCATTGTACTAGGCTATCCCAGGTCTCTCGCGAGGTTCGAGTCCAGAGAGAGAGGAGCAGGGAGGCAATTCCTTTCGCCTGTCTGGAATAAAGCTCCATCCGTCTGCATGTGAGTGAGTCTACCTGTTTCCGGCGTCAGGGGGGAGGGGGTTCGGACAAAACCTTCCTGTGGGAGAACAGCAGTCCAATGTACTGTGTTTTTCAAGGAAGAGGTCAAGTGGGCGCAGAAGGAACTGATCACTCCGGTGGATGGCAGTTGAATCCATTCAGCGAATTCACTTGAATAGGGATTATTTGAAATTTTATTTGAGGGCTTAATTCGAACGATTCTTGACCTATACCAATACCCAGGAGTACCAGCGCACCCCATTTTGAATTACACAATTTTTATTCGTCATAAAAACTTCTGCTGCCAAGCAAAAATATTGAAAAACGAAAACGAAAAAATAACTTAACAAAAGGCAATAACGCGCAAACACGTATAACTATATCTTATTGCAAAAAGTTAAATAACAAAAGCAAATAAAGAAGTACCGCGATTACACGGCAGGTTGGTCGATCGGGTATATATACAATATTTTAACATATGGCAGGAGATAAGAAGAAGAAGAGGGTTAAACTTAATCTACCTCCGGTGAGAACATTCCGAGCATCAACACTGGCGGCTAGAGAAGGCAGACAAACCAGAACAGAAACACCAGCAAGAGCTAGCGTATCGCCAGTTGACGAAAACAACCAGTCGCTGAGCTTTAACAGTAAACTAAATAGCTTAGGGAGTTTAGCAAAATGCAGCAGCGTAATCATATATGATTCTGAAGGAGCTGTTGGAGGGGAACACCTCTATTTAGGAGTACCGCAAGGGCGGTCCACTATTCTTCCAAATAGTCAGGGAGCTTGGCCCAGACAGCGATGACAACAACCGACTAGAGCGAATGCTTTCCGCATTGATTGTGTCAAATAATGAGATGAAGGCAACCATGATAACGAGAATGACCGAAATGCAGGAGGAAGTCATCAGCCTGCGGCGACAGGTAACCGAACTGTCCGCGGTACAGCCAAGGGAGAGCCCAATACCCAGGGAAAACCCCGAGGTCAGTTCGACGTCTCAGAGTCACGGACCCGCGCAGCAATGCCCACCAAGACAGACATCAGCAGCAGCTAACCGACCAATACCGAGTCCTAGAGAGGTAGCCGCTGAAAACCAGCCCAATCCCAGCGCTGGAGGCAAAGAAACACAGCTTAGCAGCTATACAGGAACTCGACCAAAACGCCTGGACAAATGGAACCTTAAGTTTGATGGGTCCAGTAGGGGAATGTCAGTGGAGAGTGAGTCGCTTTACGAAAATGAACGGGTACACTGTTGATGAGATATTTAAAGAATTTCACTGTTTATCGAGTTGTACCGCAGCCAAATGGTACTGGCAGTTGATGGAGGAACGAGCCGATGACTTTGAGTTCGGATACTATGACTTAACTAGCGAAATGACCAAGGCGTTCTCAACGTCCGAAAACGACTACGTGACCATTAAAGAACTTATGGAACGGCGTCAAGGGTACAATGAGAGTTTTGATGATTTTATTGCAGCCATGCATAGCCTGCAATTTAAGTTGAAGAACAAGATTCCGGAAGATATCTTGTCGGAATATTGAAGGAAAAACAGGGAAAATCATTTTTATTTCGTTTTCTCTTTCAAAGTGAACGGTCGTGTTTTTGTTTTGCGCTTCGTATTTGTGTAAATTCTTTGCTATAAACCACCGGGGTTTTATTTCAAGCTTCTATCTTGTGCTTAATAATAATTCACCGTTTCACTTCGCGTGTGCATGCAACTGTTTTTGTGTATTAATAACTATATTAATTGCAAATTAGTTTGGTGCAGCAATAGCTTATCTTCATTTTTGCATTCCTTTTTGTGCTTTATCCGTTACGCCGATATTACAGGTTGACGGCTTAAGCTCTCTAACTCTCGCTCTCTTGTTCGCTCTCTCTCTCTCTCTTAGTGCACTTAACTTCTCTTATTTTCTCTTAACTTCTGATTGATACAGTGGTAAGTGACTATAATGACCGGTAGTATTGTCTGCTCTATTAAAACCTGCAAGAAGGTAATTTCAAATGATGACCCCAATATCGGCTGCTGGCTGTGTGATAATGTTGTGCACGCCAAGTGCCTTGATCGCACAGGCCGGGCGGCTGAAATTATTAAAAACAGTGGAATGCGCTACTGCTGTGAAACTTGTCGCGAGGTTGAAAAGGAAATGAGGTCTTTTAGGCGGCAAACCAAAAATGGTTTTAAGGAGCTACTTGTTAGTTTTCGTAAAACTAATGAGGTGCTCCTTGCGCTGGACTCCCAGTTTAATGGCCTTAAGCTATTAAATGAGTCCCCTAAGCGCAAAAAACCACGGTTGGCACACCGCATTTGGGCGGATCCCAACAACTCGCGGCGGGATCTCAACAGCTCACTCCCTCGGCACAGTCCCCGACTCCAGTATATCTGACTCCAATGATATTAAGATCGGGGCGAGAAATGATTCGGCCTCCGTATGTGCTGCGGGAGGGGCAGCGCCTCCATTTATATCTGTTGAGTCCGCTGAGGGGTCACAATTAATGACCCCACAGAACCCCATCCAGAAAACTCCACTGGGTAACAGGCCCGGAATACCGTCCGAAATTGTCACTACAAATGTATTGCCAAAAGCCCTGATTGCTATTCCACCAACAAAACAGATATTTGTTTCGCTGCTTTCCCCTGATCAAACATCTGATGATGTAAGTACCTACATTCTAGGTCGTATTAAAGACGAAAAATCTAAGATTAAGGTGAAAAAAATCCAATTTTCTTATGCTAGGGATATTTCATTTTTCAAAATAAATGTCCCTGACGAACTTTTTAAGACAATGTGCTCTGAGAACTTCTGGCCAAAGCACATTGTTGTTAACGAGTACGAAGCTAAGAAAAAGAAAAGACGGCCTGTTGGAGTTAGTTTACCCAGGCCGGAAAAATGCCATCTACCTCGTCCGCTTCAAAAAACTAACAAATTCTCTTCTTCTTTCCTATCAGAACGCAAGAGGCTTACGTATTAAGTAGTTTTACTTATATTACATGTTCCTATATTCCCCCTAGTCGAAACTTCCTATTTATTGGAACCACCTTTCCGCTATTCAGGCGGTCTCCAATAGACTTTCGGATAGGGACCATTTAGTAGTTCTCGGTCCTTAACATTCCTGGGGCTATTTGGTCCACAAATGAATCTTCAAATACTCTTTTAGCTACAGCACGGCATGACTTTATTGATGGCTTGTTTGACATTTCGCTGTCTCAAGTCAACCATGTACGAAATTCCTTAGATCGCTTTCTCGATCTCTGCTTTGTCTCAGATCCGGCAAGAGTCAGTTTGGTTAGGGTCCCGCCCTTGACACAACCTGAAGATCCATACCATCCTACTTTTGATGTGACTATCGATATTGGGACTGTTATGGAGAATAAGTCTGATCGGCAAGCTAAGAAAGTAGACTGCTTTCGCAAGGCGGATTTTCGACGGCTGAATAATTTCATATTTGACTGTGATTGGTCCGATTTCTACATGTGCACTGACATGGTGGGTGCCATTGATATTTTTTACAATGCTATGAATTCCTTTTTAACCGAATGTGTTCCGCTATACTAACCGTCAATCTCAAATAAGCCTCCCTGGTTTAGTAAAGTGTTGACTCGCCTCAAAAACATTAAGTCCAATCTCTATTCTAAGCTTAAACGTAACGGTTCTCAAGCTGTCCATTCTCGTTAATTAGCGGCTCGGTCCAAGTTCACTGTGCTTAACGCGCAGTGTTATAAAAACTATCTGACGCGTTGTAGGGTTCAGTTCGCGGTGGACCCAAAACAGTTTAATAATTTTGTCAACACTAAACGTAGTCCTATTACACATCCTTCCTCGCTTTCATTTGAAAATACTACAGCAAACAATGATCAGGCAATTGCCGATCTTTTTGTTCAGTTTATTCAAACTACTTATTCTCTGTCATCCGATTCCAAGCAGACCTATTCTTATAACATGCCCAAATCAAACCAAATCTTCAGTCCTAGCTTAACCGAAAGCTCCCTTCTTTTGGATCTTCAACGTGTCAAGCCAGTTTATTTGCCAGGTCTTGATGGAATACCAGGCTGTGTGCTTAGGTATTGTGCCGAGGCCCTGTTGTTGTAAAAAATGTTTTAAAATTTGTATTTGGACAATATGCCACGCCCACCCATTTGCCTTTTTATAGGGTATCAAAGTGAAAAAATCTATTTTATTCAATGAAAACAATTTTTTAAAAACATTTTTTATTTAATTTTTTATCTTTATTTTTATGTATATGCTTAAATAAAAATAATTTGACAGTTTCACTCCGAGCTTCAAAGAGTAAAGACGTGCGACCGATTCAATCCCCAAACGACAGCTTATCAGCAAATAATCTATAATTAGATCATTCAATTCGCGACTTATCTGTGCAAATCGGTAAAAAACAACAAACACAAAGAATAAGCAAACCGAACTAATACTCTAGGGCCCGAGCCCAACGATACCACGATGTCTCGACCACCCGACCGACCTCTGACAACGATCAACACGATAACCAATGAAGCAAAATACATAATAATCAGTAGAACTGACAAAAAAACATTTGATAACATCAACCCATTTATAATAAAAAAAGTGGTACACATCACCTGTAATGGAACAGTCGATACTTGCAAAAAAACAAGAGCAGGAACCCTCCTTATTAAAACAAAAAACACTCTACAAGCCCAGAAATTACTTAAATTAAAAAAATTTCATGACTTCCCAGTTAATGTCGAAGAACACAAAACACTCAATACCTCTAAAGGTGTCATCTACTCAAACGACTTACGGAACATAGACGAAAAAGAAATCTTAGAAGAATTAAAGCCACAAAATGTGATAGAAGTCCGAAAAATCCTAAAAAAGAACAACAACGAAACAACTGAAACTGGCTTAATCATTCTGTCATTCTCCACAATTAACTTACCTGAAAAGTTATGGATAGGTTACGAAGTCGTCCAAGTACGCCCATACATTCCACCCCCAATGAGATGCTACAACTGTCTAAGATTTGGACACCTCACGGTCTTTTGCAAAAGCGAACAAATTTGCGCCAACTGCTCCGAAAAAAAACACACGGATGATAATAATTTATGCACCAACATAAAAACATGCATCAACTGCAAATACGAAGACGACGAAATTAAACACCATAACGCAATGGACAAATCCTGCCCGGCCTTCATCAAACAAAAAGAACTGACTGCCATAAAAACACTTCAAAAAGTCGATCACAAAACAGCCCGCTACATCTACAACACTCGCCACATCCACCCACCGACCCCCTTCTCTCTGAAAGCCGCACTGCCATCACAAAAACCATCTACAAAAGAAACAACAACACATACTACTAAAGCTTCAAATACTAACTCATCAACACCGATCAACACTACCAGGCAAATCATAATCTACGACAGCTCCCCAGAAGAAGCCATAGACACCACTGCATCAACATCTTTACACTCCACTCGCTCCAAAATCTCTGACGAACTAAAACTAAAAATATACACAGCTAAGTCCAATAAACTAGGAATTCCCTTGAAATCAAAAGAAAAAAACATCCAAAAGACTAAAACCGAAAATAAAAATAATAAAAAAATATCAGAACTAATGAGTACCGACGAGGAACTTGACCTATAATAGTATTAATTAAATAATCTAACTTTAAGTAAATTTTCCTTATGCTAAATATATTACAACTTAACATTAATGGTTACCTCAATAATTACAATTACCTACAAATACTCATAAAAAACAAATACCCCAAAATCATATCTATCCAAGATACACACCTCCATTCTACCAACAATATCCCGATCCCAATTAACTTCACTCTTTATCACACAAATAACTCTAACAACCCCTATGGCGGAGTAGCACTTTTGCTTCACAATTCCCTACAACAACAACAAACTCCAATTAGTAACATTAGTTTTGATTCAATAGCCGTAACTGTAAACTCTAAAATCAAATTTACCATAATTTCTAGCTACATACCACCAAACAAAAAATTTACTTTACAAAATTTGCATGACACTTACAACTTTATCGACACTCCACTCTTAATAACAGGCGACTTTAACAGCTGGCACCAAAGCTGGGGCTCGCAAAACAATAACCCAAGGGGCAACATACTATTCAAATTCATAAACCAGTCCGTATTAAACACACTTAATGACGGCTCCCCCACCCACTTCACTACACACCACACATACACCCACATCGATCTCTCGATCGCTTCTCCGGAAATAAAACTTCACTCCAAATGGTCAATTGACAGTCACCTCTCAGGAAGCGACCACTTCCCGATCTCGATTGTACTTTTTGAAAACGAAACAATTGACTCCCCCATAACCAAGCCAAAATTTAATATAGACAAAGCTGATTGGCCCCTATACCAATCAGTAGTCAAACAATTCTCCAACAACAGACCTCCCAGCTCACAAATAAACAAAGAAGCAGCCAACCTCTGCTCTATAATACGACACAGCGCGCACCTTTCTATTCCGCAATACCACCCAAAAACATCCAAGCAGGTCCCTTGGTGGGACAATGAGCTTAAAACATTAAAAAACAACAAAAGAAAAGCCTGGCAAACCATGTGCCAAAATATAAACACAGCAAATATTATTACATATAAAAGAGCGAACGCCAAACTAAAACGAGAAATAAAATTAAAAAAACGCAAAGCTTTATATGAATTTACCTCCGACATAAATTCACAAACCCCAATACCAATATTATGGAAAAAAATCAATCGATTCTGTGGCCTCAAAACCCACTTACAAATTCACTGTCTTGCCAACCCCTGCAACCCATCTCAAACCTATACAAAACCTCAAGATATCTCTAAAGCATTATGCGAACAGTGGTCAAACTCTTCATTAAACAATAATTTTCACGCCATATTTAGATCACACAAAGAAAACATAAACTTCAATATTACTCACGACACAACCCCCCTTACCCTACCATTGGAATCTGAAATATCTATCCTAGAACTAAGAAGCGCTATCAATCAACTCAAAGGTAAAACTCCAGGTAGAGACCGTATAAGCTATCAAATGATAAAGAACCTACCAGATATAGCCATGCATAGACTACTCAACTTCTATAACAACATCTTCAACACATACATTCCACAACAGTTCAAAGTAAGCATAATAACACCCATATTAAAACCCGCCTCAGACAAAACAGC
>VNKF01011698.1:0-53956 GCA_008044355.1 Drosophila lacteicornis
TAACAGCACTTGAAATTTTGTTTCAAGTTAATTATAATTTAATTATGTAATCAATCACGTGTAGCAAAGAATAAACTACCACTTAGGAATGGAACGTTAACTTGTGGATGCCAATTTCAGAAAAGAGGTCGCGTGTTCACCAATCAGCCGCTTTATAGCCTCAGTATTTACAGTAATTTGGAATTCGCTCTAAAAGCTTTTATGTTTTTTTTCTCAGTGGCTTCGCCGCGAGGAGCTTGACACTGGAAGTGTGACATTTCTAATTATCGAAAATATCTATCTTGGCGGGATTTTTTTAAAAAAATCACCAAATACCCTTACTCATTTTCCTGTTATCATGTGTTGGACCTGGACCCCTATTACAACAGTGGCCCATAAAATCGATTATATTTTAATGGAGAAATAATAAAACAGCATTTTCGTTAAAGAGCATGAGCTGGGGTTCTTTAATTGGGATTTTTAGAACGTTTGAGAGATCTTAAAAAATGTTTGAAATTATTAGAGAAGGGAACATTTTAGTCTAACAAGATTCTGTTTAATTATTAATATTTCTAGACACTTTTAAAAAATATTAAAGCTTCTAAATATTACCCAAGAATTTTATTTGTTAATAATATGAATAAGATATGATTTATATATAATTCTGTGGAATTATTAATATTTCTAGACACTTTTAAAAAATATTAAAGCTTCTAAATATTATCCAAGAATTTTATTTATTAAAATTATGAATAAAATATTTAGATAAATCTTCAAAGAACACCAAGACCCACTGTGCACTGAGAGATCGAAGATCGTGGCCCAGGTAGTCCGTTAGGGTAAAAGATATATAAACACGGGCATATATAACTCACTTGGCCCCCGATATTTCCACCCGATCTCGGCGGCGCTCTGTAAATTTATGTACGCCAAATTGATCGATTGTGACGGCCGGCTGGTTATATCACTCAGCAATTATAAAGAGACGGCGAATTATCATTGACAAATTAATGGGCACAATGGACGGACGGATGGATGGATGGATGGAGTTCGGATTTCACCCGAAACGATGTCAAGCACTTCCAACGGTAGTCGGTAGTCGCGACACATATAGGGTTACCTCCGACAATTCGGATAAAGATTCCATTTTAATATTTTCTGAGCCGCTCCAGCACAATGAAAAATCAACTGAAAGCCGATTTCCAAAGAAAAGAGTAATAATAAAAATATAAAAAAAATGTATATAAAAAAGTGCCGTGAATAATCTGTACAGAAATCGTCATAAAGCGTGCTGGAATTTCGGTTATGAATATCATCAGTCACTCGCTCGTTTCTCTCATTTTAATTGAGCCAATAAAAAATAATAAAAAGCCCTTCCATAAAGCCATATAAAAAACCATAAAAATCTCTGGAAAATCATAGGTGAACACAAGCAGCCTGTTTGTCTTTTCCACGGTGGCACATCGATGTTTTCCCTATAGGGTTTTCTCGATCGATCGATTGGACTTCGTTAGCAAGTGTCACACGGCAGCAACATCGGGTAAGCAAGCAAGCAAAGTGAGTCAGTAAGTGACTGAGCAACTAAAGTGTGTAAATATTTGTTTAATTATGCTCATGTTAGTGCCAGGCATTCGGAGTGTTTGAGAGATGTGTTTGGTCAGTGGAATGTGGAATGTGCAGTGAGCATTCAACCGAATTGGAGACACTTTAACAGCAGGAAAACCACATGGCTTTCTCTAAATTAAGCAAAGAAAATTCCATGAATTGCGTACATATATAAAAAAATGTATTAAATATATAAGAAATATTTGTATCTGAAATATTTAATATTAAACTTCCTAGAAATCCCTCAAACACTCCCCAAAATATATAATTTCAACAACCGCAGTCTGTGATCCAGAAATGGCAATCATTTCATTTACACATTTCCCAGAAAAATATCTCCATTACAGCTTGGATGCCGAACTATTAATTTTTTTACCACTGAAGAACAGATGAATTATGGCCTGGCATTCGGCGAAACTGCACAGTTCACCAACTAAATCCCCGACTTCGGGGCCTAACAAATGTCTTGGCCATTAGAAATCGCTTTGCGCTAATGTGTTACAAATATTTCATACCGAGAGGCGAAGAGTCGCGCCGTTCGATTGGATTTCGATTTGAAATTTCGATGGTTGGCCTTACACGTATGGAAGGCACCGTTAATGCCGCCAAACATTGTTGTGATAATATGTTTGGTAAATTACCTGGACATATTTCTGCTACCAGTTGCTGCTACCTGGCAACTTACAGAGACAACTCCATCGTTGGGGCCATAAATATGTGCCATTATTTTCCAATGCTCGCCCTGGTAATTATTCATTTTTGTGGTCGCCTTTTGTTCGATGTATTTGCACTGGCAGAAAAATTGTCCAGGAACTTATAAAGAAAATAAATTAGGAGGGGTTTTGATGTATCAGAAATATTTAAGTATTAGGGAAGACATTTTAAAGACCAATTGATGTACAACTTTATATATTTTGTTCAATTGAGAAAATTTTAGCCGTGAGCCTTGGCTTTTATAGAGCTTCTGTTTTTGTAGATTAACCCTTTTTAGAGGGTTTTTATTTAATTTAATTCATTTTATTATAATAAGAAATATTTATTAAATACTAATAAATACAGCAATTGATTTTTAACTATCACAAAAATTATTTACCTTTTAAAATATCTTCTAAAACTTTCTGGAATAATATTTTTGTAGATTATCCCTTTGTAGAGGGATTTTATTTTATTTAATTCATTTTATTATAATAAGAAATTTTTATTAAATACAGCAATTGATTTCTAACTATCTCAAAAAATGATTTACCCCTTAAAATATCTTTTAAAAACTTTCTGGAATAATCTCCAAGTGTACGAGATGCGTTTTGACCCACTAAACCGTTCCTGCACAGATCTTTTAGTAACTTCGGTGGCTTTTTGCCGAACATCACATTGTCAAAGAGCCGCAGCAGCAGCAGCAGCAACAATGGGAACAACAATATATCTTGCAACACGAGTCAACTGTCGGTTTTTATTGTCGTCCGTTTTGGCAGACCTGGAAAAACATTTCTTTGTTTTCGGCATTTTTGCATTGCAAATTGCCACAGAAATCGCGGCAGTTGGAAATGTTGCGGAAAAACTCATAAAAAAAAAGGAAAAACAGATACTGAAAAAACTGCCGCAGGCTTTGCAGGCAGCGCTCATTTGAAAGTCAAATAACTTTGGGTTGCCGCAAGGAAAACCTCAACTATTACCCAAATCAGGGAGTCATCAGGTCTCCGCAGACTGAGGATACTCTATCCGAGGGATGCTCTAGCTGAGATCCTTCGAGATACATACGCTTTTGAAGAAACTTCAAGTTAGGGTAGACACCAGCGAAATCCTCTCAACAATATTGTAGAAAAATTGCCTGCTTTGCATTCGAGTTTGCGGCATTTTGCGAGTTGATTTCGGCCTAAGAAAATTACTCGCCCGAAATTGTTTGGCTAAAGTGTTGCGCCAAGAGGCCAAAACGGCTGAAATGGCAGCGAGGGGAGCAACTTGTACTTAAAGCAAAAATGTTTTAATTAATTTCAAGCCTCCTGCCCCGCCACCGCTGTTTTGGGGTACTCGAAAGAGAAAACAACTTAATAATTCATAAGCTATGTAGTTTTCGTGTATCTCTGGTGATATTTGGTACTGGGCTGTCATTTTTTGGCCCGAAAATTGTCACATAAATAGCAGAGAGATACCAGATTAAATATAAAATAAGCTAACTTCTTTATGGAGCTGTATTAGGTTTTGTAGGAACTTTAATTAAAAATCTATCTACATCACAGAATAATATTAAAGAATCTCTACGAAAGACAACATATTTTTTTATTTATTTAACATTTATTTCTGCTTATATTTTTGATCACAAAATTGTCTCGTAAAAAAGGTAACTTCTTTATAGAGCTGTATTAGGTTATGTAGGAATTTTAATTTAAAATCTATCTATTTATTTTTATTTAAATAAGAACACTACAGAATAATATTAAAGAATCCATACGAAAGCCACTATCATTTTTTATATCTATAACATTTATTTCTGCTTATATTTTTGATCCCAAAAATTGTCACGTAAAAAGGCAGCCACTAATGATTTCTGGGATTTCATAAGTGAGATCTTTCGGCGGGTGATAAAAAACTTAGGGAAAAAAAGAACGCCATAAGGAGCTGTCCACAATGTTGTACGCATTTTATTTTACTTTTCCGTTTTAGTTTTCGGCTTTCGGCTATTCGGTTAATTGGCAGCAGACGGACCAACATCCCCGACAAGATTTTCTGTCACATGTGTGTGTGGTTTATGGTATGGGTTTGTTTGGATTCTCTACAGAAAAGAAATATAACGAGTTCCTAATGAATGGCCGGCCCAGCAAGCTCACGTTTTGAGGTTCCCCCAAAACAACCAATGTATTTTGATTGTTGTTTGACGCATGTCAGCTGGATCTCGCTCGGCTGGCGCCACAGAAATGTCAAAAATTGTGCTCTACAAGCGCTGGAGATGGAGTAGAAGGGGATTTTCCGACACAAATGATCAGAAAATGAAGTTGTTTCGCTTGTGCGGCACGTGCGTTTGCCTTGGAGTTTTGGAGTTTGACTCGAATTCGTTTTTCATGTCTCGAGGCACGACAAACGCGGACCCATTGACATGGGCCAAACGCAGTTGGGTGCCTCCTGCTCCACGGATCTCATGTGGAAAGGTTTCCCCTCTCGCAGTTGTTGAGTTAACTAAGGCATGACGCTGAAGTTAGGCTTGCAATTAGCTTGATTTTGATGCTGGGGCATTTCAAATATGCTGATAGTTGAAGGCAGTCACTGACGGCGATATGCAGAGCCATGATGGATCGCCAGGGAATGACCTACTATATGTATTTGAGATTGCAGTAACAAAAATAAATATTAAATACCTAAAAAGATGTTGGTAAATATAAAGGGATTTTTAAGAGAGTAATTAATATATAGGAAGAGGTTTAGTAATTAATTTAGTAGTAATATATTTGTTTAAATAGTATTAAGAAATCAGGAACTAAAAAGGGATTTTTAAGAGATTAATTAATATACAAAAAGATTTTTAGTAATTATGTTGTCGTTAAATTGTAACATCTTAGGTTATGGTTAAGGTATAAAATCAGGGAATTATACAAGAGGATAGGGTTTAAAAGTAATTTATTAATTTTCAACAAGAATAAAAATAAATAATAATTATATTAAGGCATTAAATTGTTAAATCTTAGGTATTTGTAAAGGTATTAAAAAAGGAAGTAATATAAGAAGCTAAGTTTTCAAAGTAATTTATTAATTTTCAACAAGAACAAAAATGTTTCTTTATAATAACTTAATTCTTTGCATGAAAATATATTAAATACATCTTTTACAAGTTAAGAAAATCGAATGCTTTTACTGGAATATAGCTGGAATTATTATACATCTTGTAATTTTACTCTTTTTAAATATTTATAGCTTTAATAAAATTTCTAAAAATCAAAAGACTTAGGAAACGAACTTGTATCTTCAGTGTTATTTCTCTTTTGATTTTATCTTTAAACTTATAACTTCCTAGCTTCTAATAATTAATTTTATTTTATTTTTAAATCAAATACATCATCCTTTAATACTCCCTCTCACTCTCCAATCTCTTCAGATAAACCCCTCATTCTGCCTTTCAATTGCCTCCATTGACTCCGTTTATCTCTGCATTTATTTCAACGAATCTCGACAGTTTCTGGCCATATCAGATATCGGAGATCTCATTCTGCGAGATCGGGCTTCATTAGTCGAGCAATTAATTTTTCTGTGAGCCATATAAGGGAGCCAACCGTGGCGGGGTAAACGATTCTCGCTCCTCCATCCGCTCTCTGGAGATCCGTGGAACCGCAGAGATTGAGTAATAACCCAACTAACCGGCAAACCGCAATTCACAATTGATTTATTTTCTCTCTTCTAGAGCCGGCGACTAGACAAATACCCGACTTGACTTGGCTTGGAAAGTGAGCCACACTTCGTCATCGCTGGCAGTTGGATTAATTTTGAAATATTGCCGGGCAGTCAAGCGTAGTTTATGCGCATGTAAAGTCAACTTTTTCGAGGGGTTTAGCAGGGGAGAGAGAAAGGTATATGTATCTCTAGGGGACAGACGACTCTGGCCAGTACCAGGGCCACATGTGAGGTGAGTCGTCTGAGAGTCGCTGAGAGCTGGCGCTTTGATTTATTACCAAAACGCTAATAAAGACAACAAGCTGCAAGCCGTTCGCGTTCGACTTCGTGCTGGGAACTACGAGAACTGCGATCTGGGATCTGGCATCTGGGATCTCTGGACAGGATGTGCCCGGGGCCAATCGCGGACCGCCATAAAACCTGGCCAAGTACAGGGCAAATCGTGTTAATACTCTCACATTTTTCAGGGGGAGCCATGGTAGCTCGTAAAGTTAACTAATGTCTTTAAATATTTACCTCTTGTCCAAAGGGTATTTCTAAGTCTTCTCTATGCCAAATCTTTTGTGCTAATTAGAGGCAGCTCCTTTGGCTTTTACCAGCTCCAAGCTCCTCTGACTTAGTGACCCAGTTAAAGGTCCGATGCCAACTTGTTTCGGCCACAAACATGTTCTAGCTGGAACTGGTCGCCTCGGCACTTGTTGGTCCAAGTCCAAAAAGTTGCATCATCATTGCGGAGGAGTAGAGGGATTTATCGGAGAAGGAGGAGCTGAAAGGGGCCGGAGGTTAGCCAACTATTGTACAACAAGCTAACGCGCGCCTGGCAGCAAATGATGCCATGTTATATATTTTCCGTCCGTCTTTTCTTATTTTTCGCGAGATCCCAGGCAACGTCGGCACATTCGTGCAGCTCAGATTACTGCGGGGCGATAAAAATGACTTGCCAACTTGCACATTTGGCCAAGAGCGCTCTCCCGGTCTCTACCTCTGCCAGAAAAGCAACAAAAAAAAAAGTCGGACAGTCCAGGCCAGCTCTCCTCGGTGCCCACAGCAAATATTTAGATAGATTTGACTTTTCATGTTAATGGCGCGCTTTCAGCTGTTCATAATTAATCGGGCGTCCGCATTGAACAAGTGAGGCATTTTTATTTGCCAGAGTCGGAGCCAGGCTGAGTGGAAAGATTACCAAATACCAGAAGACATTTTTCATGGCTAATTAAATGCATTGGAATCATGCCTGATGGCCAGGTATCGATGGGTGCTTTTAATAAATAAATAAATAAAAAAAGATGTATCGGAATATGAGTTTACAGCACAGGGGAAATGTTCTGGTAAGAGAAAGGCTCTCTACTTGGATTTAACTGGGGAAAATATCATAAATTTTAAGAATATTATTACTAGAAATCAGAGAATATTAGCAGTTAAAAATAAGTTAAGATTAGGTCACTACTTTGAACAAGTATCTCTTGAATTAATTTTTATGATAGAAAATAAGTTAACATAGTCTCCATAATAAAAATAATATTCTTCACAGACATTAAGAAATACTATAGACTAATTAATATTTATAAATAAAATTGTTAACTGCTCACTAGTTTATATTAAATTAAGTAGAAGTTTTCTTTAATGTTCCATCTTGATTTCTTGATTAATAAAATTGTTAACTGAACTCTAGTAAATAAATTAAATCGAAGTCTAAAATAAATCTAAACTCTAGTCCATATTAAATTATGTAGGAACGTGAGGATTTTTTTTTCAATGTTCCTAAATATTAAATTTTTTAAGTTGCAATAAATGAATTAAGTAGCAATGTGAGGAAGTTTTCTTCAATGTTCCTAAATATTTATTTCATTTAATTTCCTGATTAACCATTTTATTTAATTTCTGATTTCCCAGTGCATCATATCAGATCTCTACAACTCCAACTAGAGAGATTCCAACTCGAATAGATCAGGCTTAAAACAGCCGAATCAAGTTTATCGGCGACCGTGTTAACAACCTTAATCTCTCGGTCTCTCATTAATATTATTTTTTCGGCCAGCATCCGAACATGATTTAGACTCGGACTCAGACCCGTACCGCCGCCGCCGACTCATAAATAATATATAAACAACGAAATCAGTTGGCGAATCGAGCGATAATAATTATTTATGAAATATGCACGCAAGCGCGGATTTTAATTAAATTCGTACATGCAAACTGTAGGTTCCAGAGCGGGTCAAATCGATACAGTCAAGACCAGAGTCTAACAGAAACAGAAACGAAGCCGAAATGTTTATTAATATTTTGTCATAATTTTTTCGGTGCACCACCGGCAACGTGAGAAATTATTTCTGGGCAATCTCGAGGTGTTTGGACAAGCGGCATTAGACGGCTGTAAATCGAGAGATATCTATCTCGTCCGATAAATTGGCAAGCGGGTCAAGTGCAGGGGTTTTAATTAAAGCCAGATCGGTGTGGAGAATCGGAGAGCTTTATCTGGCAAATAGCCCACGATCTGGGGTTCGTTCGGTTCGGTTGAAAGCTGACTGACAATTTATTGGCACACTCACGCATTAAAATCATTTATGGAACTCATATCGCACTCGGCGAACAAGCGGCCCGCCGATAAAGAGGCCCGATCTGAATTTATTAAAATGCAATTTTCACATAGCAGTTGGTCGGTGGGTTTTTCTCTATATTTTTCCCCCCTCTAAATATTTTTTATTTCGGTCTTTTGCCAGGCCAACAAGTGCTGAGCCTGTGTGGCAGTTACCATTTTGTGGCGTGGCAATACAATCAATTTTTAATAAATTGTGGAAATATCGCTTTGGCTGCGACTGCAAATAGCGTTTTGCATTTTTATATGTGTGTGTTTCCCGGGGCCTTTATTGCCGGGCATTACTTAATGACAGCCTGTCTAAAATTGAGGTGATTATTCCGGGTTCGAGCCCAGAGATCTCTCAGATTTTAGCTATATTTTATCATTGGTTTCATTAGGCTCTAGGAACCCCATTAGTTTTGGCTATATTCCTGATTAGATTTTTGGGCTGGGACTTTCCTTCATTAGCCGGGACTCTGCTGAATTTATGGCACTGTTTACACCCGACACCAGTCAATATCCATCAAATATCCATTAAAATTATTATCCTACTCCTGCTGCCTGCTGCCACGAAAATTGTCCATAAAAGTTGCAATTAAGCGGCTCGAACGCATATCTAAACATGTCGCATTCGGAGGACTGCAATCTGAAGACGGAAGACAGACTGCAGACTGGTAACTGAAGAGCGAAGCGAAGTAACTGGAGACTCGACGTCTGCGACAGTTTAGTGGCAGGAAAAGCAGGGAGCGGAGGTGGAATAAAAGCGGGTTTAAATTTCGGTTTCAATTTGCAGACTTTGCCGACGAGTCTGACTGTGCAGCTCGTTAAAATCGGGGCTTATTAAAGGCGCGCGTCGTTTATGGCACATGAAAATCGTTTAATCGATGGCCATATTTGGCCCCGGATTTGCCGCGGATTTTGTGAGCTTTTTTCCACCCACACTCGCCTCTAATGACAGACTGCCGTCGAGCAGAGAAGAGAACCATCAAATTATGGCCCACAAATCGACGCTAAAAACTCGCTAATTATGTGCGCTAATTGCAGAAATAAATCCGTTAAACAATTTCAAAATTTGTTATTCCGACGAGTTCATAAATATGCACGAGAGTCAGCATGGGAAGGAGGGTAAATCTCCGGCTGCACTGCCACAAACTGGCGGTTAATTAGACAGCGCGGTGGCTAAATAATTGAATTAACAGCGCTCGGGAATTATAATTTATTGGCGTGTGCAGAATATTAATGCTAATCGATTACATATGGGGGATTGAGTGTTAAAAGAGGGGATTTTCGATGCAAATTAAAGTTTAAAGGGTATTTTATTATACAAAATAGCCATTACCTTATATTTATAGTAAATAATAAATTATTTAAATTGTTTTTATAGCTGATACAATTTTTTAAAGGCAGAAAATGATTTTAATATATATTGTAGTATGATATTTTATATAGGGAGAGGATTTTTGATTAAAATGAGTTCATTTTTGAGCTTCAAACTAAGTTTAAAGGGTATTTTATTAAACAACATAGCCATTACCTTTAATTTCTTTTAAATAAAATGATATTTAAATTGTTTTCATAGTTGAAGCACTTTTTTAAAGGCAGGCAATTATGTATTTAAATAAAATTTAGATAGAAAAGTAAATTGTATTACTTATGCAAATTTTTAAAAAGTTTAAATTCACATTTCCTTGATTTTTCCCTTAGTGCACAGCCTCCCTTAGATTAATTACCCACCAGACAGTGATTAAATACATGTTTACATGGGAATTTCACATTAAAAAGGATGCGGATTCACACAAGGGACAGTGGGCTTTGCTTTGTTAATCTTTAAATCTGAAAACCTAAATGAGGAATTTCAGTCTCCACTCCTCGCTGGCAAATGCCAAAGCGAGCTCGGCTCGCAAATACAAATGCTGATTGCCAATATTCACATTAATCTCCTCGAGTCCCCCCTGCTCCACCCGCAGCACTCCCTCCGCGGATTCTCTATCAACAAATATCTCACGCCACAATATTTAAGATGCCAAAGCGTTTTGCGTATTAATCGCCAGCAGCGAGCTCTTAGCGCTGTTGCCGTTGCTGCTGCTGTTGCTGTTGCTGCTGTTGCTGCTGCTGCTGCAATCGATTCGAACGTGACGCCAATCGAGTGGCGCCACCTGCCGACCCGAACCCATACAATGTTCGCTGGAGGATTAGCTCCTTCGAGGGGATAGAGTTACCAGAGTATTTTGTTCATAAATGATTTAAGGATGGTATTTTTAGAAGAGCAGTTTGTTAGTTTTTTTTTTAAGAAAATAAAAAGGAATGACTTGATTTTTTATGAGTTTAATTTTTGTATTGGTAATATCTTTATTATTGTAATTATTGCTATGTTCGATAAGTTAAATACTATTATCATTTTTACTATTTTAAATATTATGAATCCATTTCTGATTTGCTTATTTATTTTTTATGACGTTAAATTTTTTATTGTTAATATTAGATTAGCTCCTTCGAGGGGATAGAGTTACCGAGGGTATTTTGTTCCTAAATTGATTTAAAGATGGAATATTTAGAAAAGCTGGTTGTGAGAATTTAAACTATAGAATCGAGTAAACTATAGAAGAAATTAATATTATTATTATTGTAATTATTGATATATTCGATAAATTAAATACTATTATCATTATTATTATTTTAAATATTATGAGTCCACCTCTGATTTAGTTATCACGATTAAGCAAGATCTGCCAAGTCCTTCTGATTAACATATTTAATGTAGATTACTTTATTAAACTTAAGTCTTGTAATAATGTATTTTTAATAAGGCACCTTTTAATTATGTGTAACTTCTAGATCATAATTTAATGATTTCCATTTCCTTACCTAAAAAATATATTTTTTCAACGCATTTTCCTCCTTGGAAACCCACCTTATACCCTTTGTAAGATTTCCCAAACTCCGTTTTTGGGTTTTCTCATTTCGAAAACAGAGTGTGACTTATGCGGGTGCCATGAAAGCGTGTTGAGAAAATATACAATAAAACCCAGAGAAAAAAAACCAAAAAAAATGATACCAGTTGCAACAACTGCAACAATATCTGCAACATGAATGACTCGTTACGCCTGACCTATGTTGGGCATGTTGTTGCTGTTGCGGCTGTGGCTGCTGCTAATGTTGCAGTTGCAGTGGCAACTGTTGTTGCTGTTGGGCTCTGGCCGTCGCCGTCCTCAATTGCCTCTCTGAATGGCGTCCAATTCGATTATTCTAACATGAATTATAGTTCGTGTTCGTTGAATGGACAATTATGAATTTATCATGTTCAATTTTTGAACAGATATTTTCTGCTCTCCCTCTCTTACACCCTCTCACAGTTCTTCAGATGTATTTCACTTTGGCAATCGCCAGAAGTGGTTTCATACCGATTTCGATATTTTTCCGCCCGTACATAATTAGTTTGGGGCCCGAAAAAAATATGAATGTGGCAACACTAACTCGAAAATGTATAAGCCAGGAATTGTGAAATATATAAAGCAGCTTTAAATATTATTAAATCAAAATTCCCCCTTAGATAATTCTTATACAAATATTTTCCTTGATAATAATTGTTCTGTATCGATTGATTGCATGACCCGCTTGCATCAGTCATCGCTCAAACAAACAACATAAAGATTGATCAATAATTTAGCAGTCTCAGTCTCATATGTATAGAAAAAACATGAAAAGTATTTATTGTATTTAAATGCGGCGACAAATATTGCCACAAATGTGGAAATGCAACTGAAACTCCAGCCGGAGTCCGGATTTTGCTTTGTTTTTTTTTCGAGAGCATGAGTGTGTATATAACCGATAATATAGTGTCGTAAATTCGCGGCGTGAATTAGTCATGGTGCGTGATAAATTCGCTTTTATTTGTCTTTCGTGTGAGAATGTTTCCCTGGGGCCGAAAAAGGCGTTCTTTGTTGCAACTTTTGGTTTTACTTTTCACTGGACATTGACCCAAAGTTCCATTCACCTGAACTCAGTATTTCTTCTGTGTCCCAGCCAATGTCAAAGTTTCACTTTTTTTGTGAACCTGCAACCTGTTGCTGGGCGAATTCTCCCAGTCTTCGGCGCTGATTATGCAATTATTGGCAATCACTTTCAGGCCCGTTTAGACCAGCGGGCGGCCCCTGGCTTTTCGCTTTTTTTCTTAGCTTTGATTTTTTCCAGCCAACACAAAGAAAAGGGAAATTACATAAAAGTGAGCAACTAAATTTTCGCCGGCTCTCGGGGATTTCTGCACGTTCGCAGCACGAAAGCGCGCGCAAATATTCAGACGCCGGCAAAATCGCCACGAATTGATCGCAAATGAGGGTTAGAGTTCAGTCTTCGGCCTGGTCTGGCTCGATTTTCGATTTTTTTCTGACTTGCGAGACTCTCTGGGTTTCTGAGCCGAAGCCTGGCTAATGGCGTTCCGCAGGCCGTATTGTTAGCAAATATTTGTGTTATAATGGCGCAAGGTTTAGCAGCTTCCAAAGCGAAGGGGCTAATGATATGAGTGAACTCGTTGGGCACCAGGGGATTTGGGAATTTGGAACTGGGAACTGGGAAGGTTGTAGGTTGAAAGTGGTAACTAAAAAATTACTTTCCTTTATGTTTTTTATTGAGGGAAAATTTAATATAAATGTAAAGCAATCTACGAATTAGAAAAAGATTTATTGATGCCTTTAATAACAGAATTAAAAAAAAAAAAAAATTATTCAAGCACTATGAGTTATAAAATAATATAAAAATATTATGAAATATTAATAAACATATTTAAAAAGTAACAAAAGTGGCTGTTCTCTGAAGTATGTAAATTATATTTTAAATATTTAAATAGTAAAAATTGGTGGCGCATTTTCCCACATTTTTCTTTGTCAATTTATTGATGAATTTATTAACAGAGTTTTAAAAGAAGAAAATGATTCAAGCATTAATAGTTATAAAATAATATAAAAATAATATGAAAAATTAATAAACATAATAAAGAAGGCGATACAAAAAAATCTCTATTATATTTTGTATATTTAAAGTACCTAAAGTTGTCCTTCTTAGAAGTATGTAAAATGTATTTTAATTACTTAAATACTTAAAATTGTTACCGCCTTTTCCCACATTTTTCTGGGTTAAATGTAAGTAAAAATCACACTTCTAGATGCGAGTTCTGAGATTCTTTCAATCATTAAATACGCCAGAGGCTCGGGTCTCCCGTTCAGTCATTCGCTTAACCCCATTTGACTCGAATGCGGTTGATGTTTATCGGTCGTTTGTGGCACGCATGCGTTAATTGTTGGATTGCGGCACCAAAAACGCAACAGCAAGAGCTTCGAGCAACACCAACGTGCAACACCAACCAGCAACTAGCAACATCTGAGAGCCAACAAAAACAACATCCTGCGCGTGCCCCCAAAACATACAATATATCAAAATCTAACACTGGCGCTGGATATCGCATTCGCCTGATTGCGCCTGCCCATAAATCATTCCCAGGCAGCTCTCCACTATTTTACTATATAGTATATATATGCCCCGATTGTCGATTGCAATCATCCAGGCAGAGAGACAGCACGCACGCGCGTCCAAGGATAATAGGCAGTGGGTCCCTGAGAGGGGCATACAACTTCATTAGGGGTTTGGGGAAAAGCGAGCAGAGCTGGCGGAAAAGCGGCGGAAAATTCGCGCACAGAAATGATTTACGCGGGGCGACAGGCGAACAAGTCTTTGCACTCATTTCAGCAATTTGACAATTAATCAATTGCCACAAACAGCGGCAGCCACAATCGGGCATTACTCACATATCAGACATCGGAGATCGGGTTGAAGGAAAATGAGGAGTGAAGTTTTTATTCTGGCAGAGAGAATACCTTACAATTAGTGGTGGAAAATGGGGCTTAGTTAAGGTTTAAATTAAATTTATATTGGAATAAAGATCTTAATACTTAAACAGAATTTTATAGATTTTTTTAGAGTGGATGTGAATTATCTAAATAAACTATTAACACTTCAATGTGTTGTTTTTAATGAGTTATTATTTTATTATTAAGAAATAAATTGTTATAGATTTTATTATAAAGAAATAAATTGTTATAGATTTTAAATGCAATGTAAATAATAATAATACAACAATTTATTTATTATTAATTTATCAAATCTATGTATAATCTCTTACGATTTTCAATTTAGTTATCCTCTGGGAATACAATTTGTCTTAAATAAGGGTCCCAGAAAGATTCCTTTTATCTTAATCATTATCATACTATTATTTTGATTATTATTCAATTTACTTAAATTTATTTTCTTAATACTTCACTGCATAATTTCATTAAGAAATCCATTCAATTAATTCCCCTTTGAAGTGACTCAAACTCTTGTAAAAACCATAAATACCCCGCCACCTTAAAGGGTAAACCATTCGATCCAAAGTTGTCGCTTTTGAGGTCAAATGCTTGCCAAGATTTTTGCATTGTTTTATTATATATATATTTTTTAAGGCTGCTGCTCAGTTGTTCAGTTGTTCAGTTGTTCAGTTGTTCAGCTGCTCAATAGTTCACTCAGCCAGCTAGTGGCTTTTGTGTCGAGTTCGGGTTCAGAACGTGCGGGTGCTTTAGCCACATAAAAATAGAAATACTCGTAGAAATAAAAAATTGCCGATCTATCTATCCATCGATCGGTGCCGAGTGTGTGCCGTGTGTGTGCTGTGTGTGTGTCTGCTAAGTGACATGTGACATATTGTCAACGCATTGCCTGACGATCATTTGCATAAATTCCGATTGGGTTTCTGTTGCAGCAGCAACTGCAACTCCAACAGCAAGACCAAGACCATGAGCAACAGCAACAGCAACAATTGTGTTGACAAACATTGTTGCTACACATGCAACGCGTCGCGTCTGAAATGAGTGACAAAAATGTTGCCGGCACTACAAAATGGCTAATTGTGTAAGCATGGTAAATGCGGTAAATGTTATTTTCGGTTTGCATATGTCGGCGACTAATCAGCAATTGTTGTCGCTGTCAGTCGTGCGGGTGACTGCTAAAAATGCATAAATAAATATATATACAAAACGGTGAAGGTTTTGGTGTAAGAAAATCTGAATTACCATTTTCGGAGAGCTTGTACTTCTTAAACTTATTAAAAATGTATATTCTCATTTATATTATAATTGATATATTTTCTATATGTTCCCTTTACTTGAATTGGTTAATAAACCAATTTGTTTATTAATATTTCTGTACAAAACATCTCCTTTAGTTAAAGTATTGGTTTATTAACCACTGTGTTTATTCATATTTTTGCACAAAATATCTCTTAAACTCAAATTGTATTTATTTACCAATTTATTGTCAATATTTCCATACAAAATACCTCCTAAAAACACTCCTCCTTCCTTATGTTGCCCCCAAAATCTTTACCCACCTCAAATGTCCGATAATGCCTTATGAATGTGTAAAAGTGCAGACGGTCAAAATGTTTTATATTAAATTTCCCGAAATTATTAAAGCAACTAACCCCCAAAGACCCCAACACATGTTGCACTCCGGCACAGTAAACTCCAAAAAAAAAGAGAAAAAAGGAAGAAGTAGTTGAAAATGTGTTTTTATGTTTGCTGCCAAATAAATTGTTGGTATTTATGTTTTTCGCTGTGTGTGAATAATTTAATTTGAATGGCCAAAACGTGACCAATTTGGTTTATTTAAACTGAGTGCAGCCTGTTGCGGCACACACATTGTTTATGTCGCGTTGACTTGATGGGGGAGTTATAAAGTGAGTTTCCAGAGGACTTTCTCTGCTATTTCTGAAGTATCTGCTAGCGCCCACGAAAATAGTAAATGAAGCCATTAACATGCCGTAAAAGGAGAGCTCACGCACTGCAAGCCAATCACCTGGGATGCCAGGCTCTCGATTTTATGTCTTCATCCAGGTGGAAGAGTCGAGGAAGGTAAGACCTAACCACCCACCGGACCAGCGATACACCCCGTTCTGGGGACATTGGGATTGAGAGGGTAATATGAGGGGAAAATATTGGAATTATGTGATTTTACAGCTTGAATTCCCAAGAGAAGAATGCTAAAGTTGCTCAGTATGATAGGGGCATCCCCCATGAAAAAGTTGCATATTTTATGAATTTATTTTGTATTTATCTCTGCAATAATCTCTTCCTTTAAAATTTCCTTTAATATAATATTTAAATAATATATTCAATAATTTAATTCTTAATTTTCCCACCACTGTGCCTCGTGTTGCGTAAACATGTTGGCAACAAATTACGAGCAACAGCAACACCTTCTATGGCTTGTTCGCTGGATGTTGCTGCTTGTTGCACGTGCAACTGGCAACATCAACTTTAAGCGGAGGAGCGATACTGCATTTGCATTTTAAGTGAATTCTCTTCATTTCGAATTGGGCCGGCTTTTATTCGCTGCTCTCCTACCAAACGAACACGTGCCAATTAGCCGCGGCAATTTGGCCAAATTGCAATATGTTGTTAGCTGTTTGGCGTTGCCACAGTTGCACTCTTTATGAAGTTGTCGCCAGTCGAGTTCTTGAAAAGGAATTTATGGCCACGGGAGGGGGAAAAAAAGAAGGGAGCATTAGAGTATTTAAGAGAATTTATATTTAAATTAATTTGGGAAATTAGAGCGTTAAAAAAGATTTTATTTTAAATTAATTTGCTTAAATTGTTTAACTGAGAAATACCTAGGTTAACCCGAAGGTATTTAATTTATGTTCAGTTGCTTACTAATATTTAATTTTATTTTGGTATTATTTTATTTTATTATCTTCCTTATTTAATTATATTTAAATGCAACCACTTTACAACTTTTGCAATACTTTGACTTCGAGCACCTGCCTTTCTTAAATTTGACAAAAAATCTCGTGATCAGCGGCTGCTGCTCTCTGATCCCCATTCCCCCGTAATGGATATATAAATTGATATTATGCTGGAAATAATTATGCAACTTTTGGGTTAATATCGCGCAAAATCAATAAACTTTTATGCACGAGCTGGAGCTGAAGCTGGAGCCTGAGCGTTTTCCATTTCGATATTTCAATATTCCGAAGCGGCTGCTGACTGCAATTTGCACCGAAAAGCCAAAAGGAAAACTGTTGTGTGCGGTGTGAGTGTGCCGCCACCCATCACCCACCGGCTGTTGGCTCGATCCGAGGGTTCAGTGGGTCAGCAGCGTCACGTTCGCGGGAAGCCAGAAATCCGCAAGGAACCAGTTGCTGCGGGCTCGTCGCGGACCAATTTCGATTTCGTTTGCAATTTCGCTATCGTTTCAAGGAAAATGCAGAGAGGAAGCGGGAAAGTCGGGGGGGAAAATCAAGAAAAAGGAGTCTCTCTGCATATCTGAGGCAATCAATCATTAGACGCAATCATTGGGCCACATTAACTCGCCACTCTGGCCCGCTGCGATATTGAAAACTAATGTGCAACGCCCACTGGACACTAGGTGGTTTACAGAGAGAGGAAAATCTTAAAAAATGGCATATAAATAATTATTGGTAATATTTTAAAAGCCTTACAAAATAGTTAAAAAATTTTAACTTCAATTTTTCTTTTTCTTTTATTTTTATTTTAATTTTATTTATTTTTTTCCTGTAGCTTTGTGCTTCCAGTGGCGTTTCGGTGGCTCAATGCCTCGTTAGCGGGATTAGCAATTACCCAAAAATGGCAGACAAGGAGACGCAGGAGGCTATGGCTGAATTGTCAGTCATTTTGTCAGGCGCTTAATTGCAGCTGGCAATTCGAATAAAACTGGCAATCGGCTATAAATGCAGCAGCCACTGCAACTGCAACTGCATTTGCAACTGGCAGCCAAAGCCAAACAATGACACTGAAACGTTGGCGTCGGCGGCTCTATGAGTCACATTTTGAGCTTGAGCCACCTTTTGGCCGTTGTTGTTGGCGGCTAATCAGGAAGCTGGCCAACCTATCAGCTACTCGTACTCAGCCAGTGGCTGTCCAAGATCCGGCAGCACTTGTAACACTTAGGGAAAAAAGGGGACAGCATTCCTGCATTATTAATAAATTCCTTGAAATTGTCAGAGATGTGTCTGCTTTAATAATATTATTTATATTTATTTTTATATATTTATTAAGCCTAGGCAAATATCTAGTAAAAATTCCTTGAAACTATAAAATGAACATAAGTAAATAGTGCACTTATTTATAAGGATATATATTTTAGAAACAGGAATTATGAAAAATATTATTTATATTCTAATAGATCCCAACAAAAATATATAACCATATTACCTTTATTAATTATACCCTTGCAGAGGGTATTATAATTTTGAACAGATGTTTGGTTTGTAATAAATTATGAACATAAGGAAATATTGCACTTATTTATAAGAATATTTTTTCAGCAACAGGAATTATGATAAATATTATTTTAAATATTTCAATAGATCCCAAAAAATTTTAAAAATCGATAAACGTATTTCTTAAATTCATTTTTTGTAATTAAATTTTGAAATATTATTATAATATTTAAAAGAATATTATTTTAGCAACAGGAATTATAAATAATATAGTTTTTTCCCAAAAAAATCTATAAACGTATTACTTCAATTCATTTTTTTTTAATTTAATTTTGTAATATAATATGAAAATAAGGAATTAATGCACTTATCTAAAAGGATATTCTTTGAGCAACAGGAATTATGAAAAATATTTTCTTTAAATATTATAGATCCCAAAAAAATGTATGAATGATTTCTTATTGCCTAAAAATTCTTTTTTTTTCCATAATATAAAATGTTTTCTTTTATTAAATATTCTTGAGAATTTTCTCACAGTGCCAAACTGCCCCCTTGTTTTCGCAGCTTGCGATCTTAGCGAAATCCTTGACATAATGACCCCTTTTAGCGCTGGCCGCGATAACAATGGAGAGCCTGAGACGGGACTGCCACTGCCCGGAAAATGCCAAACGAGCTCGATCCGCTGGCCAGACAATGACGTCTAATTAGTTGCAGTGGGAAACCCAAACCCAGGCAGGCAACGGACAGCAGCAACTGCAACATGCAACACGTGCAACAGGGGCAGGAGGATCGTGCAATCGAGGCAGCTACTGTGGCCGCATGTTGCTGATGTAGCCTGATGTTGCTGCTTGCTCCTGCGATGTTGCTGCTGTGCAAAATGTAATTCAATCATGCGGCTATGAGCAACAGCAACATGCAGCATGCAGCATGTAAGTTGCACAATCATCGGGGGGTAAGGATAGAGGATTGCATGTGAGCAGACGCACGTTGCTCACCCCTCGAAGGGAGGTCAACCAGCCACTTTCGATACGAGAAGAGATGCACTTAAAATATATTTTTTTAAGGCTTTCCTGGTGGAAAAGGAAAAAGAGAAAAGTTAAGCCTCTTCATGTACTATTTTTAATTTAATTTTACTTTTCAGTGTAAAGGAAATCACCTTTTTGGTTTAACCAGCTCCTCTGGGAATTTTAAATGCTTAAATGCCTGCCAGATTAACTGCTCATCCCCCTTGGATTTTCTACACACATTTTTAAGTGCCGGAAATTCTAATTATTTGCTGGAATTAACCAACTTGATTGCCTGACCTCGATTCGCTGGCATCTCTCATGTAAATGTCCTCGCTTTTTCCCAGCTGCATTATTAACCTCATTAGACAAGAATTTAGCCGCGAGATACGAAATGCGGAATACGAGAGCGTTTGCTGGGGCCTGCTTTTATTTTTTATTTCTTTTTTGTGGCTTATTAGAATCGTTGAATTATGGCAGGCAGCGGCGGCTACACTCTCCCATTCCTATATATATTTTTTCCTTATTTTCCAGGCAGGCCAATCCAAAAGTTGGAGCTGCAAGTCCACCCACACAATGCTGGCTCCGAAAATGAAAATGTTCATTAGATTTGCAACGGTTTTCACAGCGCAACATGTAATAAGTTTTGTCTCAATTTAATGCCCTCCAAGTGATGAAGGGTACTTGGGGATTTTAAAGGATTTTGGAGGTGAAGATAATGTTAGGGGAAAGATTATTAAAGGGAGCTCAGAGGGTTGCAAAGGGAAACCATTCCAACCCATATATATTTATTATTTTTAACAAGTGCAGAAACGCTTTAAATCGCTTCGAAAATATTCAATTAAAATAAACTAAATAGTAGTCACTGTAAAAATAATTATGTTAAAAATACAAAGAAACTAAATCGTAAAAATATAGTCACTGTCAAAATAATTATAAATAAGAATACAAGGAAAGTTCTACACTTGAACAAAATTAAATTAATACAGACATTAAGAAAATCACCTTTAATTCCGGTAAACCATATTTCCTAGTTAGTTAGTTTTTCTGCCAAAAAGATTACCTTTTAGAGATCAATCCCTAAAGAGTATCTCACAATCACCCAACGATCCCCGCCCCATTGTTTCTCCTCAGCAGCCTGGGCAAAGACAATGATTATGTGTCAATATGCAAAAGGCGATTTACACGCAAGTTAAAGCAACTAAATTGTATAATAAAAAACATTTTATTATTGAGCCTGAGCCAGCTGAGGCAGCGGGTCCGCCAGAGCCGCCGGCCAAACAAATTGAGTGCCATGAAGGCAATAAATGGCCTGGCTGTGGCTTGGCCTGGCTTTTGCCCGGCCAAAACCGGGTTCTAAGCAAAACGCACCTTAGTTGCAGCTCCGCCACAACGCACAATGCACCACAGTGAGTGAGTCACAGAAAAAAATAAAAATAAAAAAAAGAACGACACTAGACAATTGTCACAGCCTTTTTGTGGGCCACTTTATGGGTCAACGTGGCGTATAATTAATACACTTGGGCAACTTCCATTTGCCATTAGAGAGCCACTGCAATTTGTACGGCGATGATGGCCATAATTAGCATCGCCTTTTTTCTGCCAATCCGTTGATAATTGCCATAACCTTGCCATCATTTCCTGACATTGATCGATTTGGCCGCGTCGCGTGTGTTATTTGTTTTCCCCTCTTCTGCATATAATTGATTTTTGTTTTTAGCTTTTCCCTGGCTCTGTTTTTGGGAAGTCATGCTGCGAGGAAGTACTACACAATTGCTGACCCAATTGAATAATTGCAATTGATTCGTTTGATGGTTGGATCGATCGATTCGAGAGCAGAAACAATCGCGGAACTGGTTCAAGGCAAGGATCTTTTGAAGTCACCACTGGGAAGTGATTCATTTGCAGATCGAATCTTGGGTGTCTGACGTCAGCCAATTGTTTGATTTAATGCCAGTATGCCACTGCAGTTTCTCACTGGGTTGTTGTGGGTAAAAACACTGAAATAATTAGGGTCTTAAGCCTGGTATTTAGGGGAGAATTTGCATTATTTTGTTCTAAGAATGTTAATTTTTTAGGCAGTCTTTAAGCATAAAATAAATAATTGAAAACTCTACAAAGAAGAAGTTAAAAAGTAAAATATATGTAAAGTTAATAATACTTAATTTATTTTAAATATAAATGATTCATATTTTTTTTTTTAATATTTAATCATTAAGCCAGGTTATACATTTTCAAGAAAGGTTCAGCCAAAATTTAAAAATTAATTTAAGAACTCTCATAATACTTAGATTTAGCTTAATTTCTTTGTAAGTCTGTAAATGATTGTAAATGGTCTATATGCATACAAAAAATGATGTAAAACTCTTTGAATAAATTGTTTATAGAGTGAAATCTTAATAATAACAAATTACCAGTTTATATTAAATATAAGTGCTTTAATAATTATATTAATATTCAATCATAAAGCGAGGTTACACTCTTCTTAGAAAGGATTATCCAAAATGTAGGAAATACTTTAAGGAACCCTTTACCTTTGATCTAAATATTGCATTATCTTATTCAATCATGAAGCAAAGTTACATCCAAAATTTAGGTAACACTTCAAAGAACCCTTTACCTTTTGTTCTTAATATTTTTCCCAGTGCTCTCTTGCAGTTTCTATTTTTGGCTTTGGGTTAACATTTGTCATTTGGCCAACACACACACTCCTATACAACACACAGAGAGGCAGAACACACACCTTGGGAGCTGCTGAGCAGTTATTGCACCCACTCGCTGGCCAGAGATTCCCATGGCTTGAATGACACTTTGCTGCAGAGCGCGGCTTCCGCTTGGCCAAAACGGAGACTTGCTTTTGGCCAAACCTGACCAAATTTGGCAACAGATAAAATGGCCCGATGGCAGCTGATGATGGCGCCCGCGCATGCGTGCAGATCTTGCGGCTGCACTGCTGCCTCATCATCATTTATTTTATTTTAATTGTGAATTGCGGGGTTCTTAGTATTTTTTCATATTTTTTTTCTCCTCTGTGGAGCGGTTTGTGCATGTCGCTGTGCAGATTACAACAATCGAATAAATAAAACGACGGTGGCTGCTATTTTTTTCGTTATTATTTATTTGCCATTTTTTGCGCTGGGCAAATCTTTAATGAATCTCTGCACAGGTCTCGTAGCTCTTGGCTGCTTTTCGGTTGCGTGTGGGCCTCAAATCGTTTTTATTATTATTGTGCTTGTCGTGTAATTTAATTTATGAATTTGAGCCTGTTTTTCGGTGTGTGTGCTCGGTGTGTGTACTTCGCTCTGGCTGCATAATTTTCTAATGCTGACAAATGGGATTTGGATTTATGGCTTTTTGTCGCCCGTTGCACGTAGGTGTTGTGCGCTGTGTGTAGTTTTGTTGTGCCTTGTTGCTTTGTCTGTTGCTTGTTTGATTGAAGATGTCGCAAGCGGCGACCTCGAAACGAACATGGACAATTGCCGTGGCAGTTGCAGTTGCAGTTGGAGTTGCAGTTGCACAATTATTGTTTGGGCAGCGGCGAAAAGTGGAGCATTTATGGGTGAATGTAACCAGAGACTTTGATGTTGTTTGCCATTTGGTCACTCACAGATTCGAGTAGGTGCAGGGGGAGAAAAAAAGGTAGGAGAAGTCAGGAAAAATATTTAATTTTGTAAGTCTTTATTATCACTGATTTAATTTATTTGTTTATATATTTGCGCGTCTGTTCTCTTAGCTTTTTCAAGAGATGCGTCTCATCGAGATATTTATAGCGCTATCGATATTTAATACAAAACTATTGGTATATTATTACATTAAATAACAGGATGTTCACACTTTATACTACTTAACATAATTATATAACATGGTCACACTTAATACTAATTAATATATATATATGTTTACAATTTGTATTATTGTAGTATGTAGTAAAAACAGGGATCGTAACAGTAATAATTTCTAAAATACGAATTGTAAAAGTTGTTATTTTTGATTTAAAAAATAATAATGTCAAATTAACTGTTATTTTTGATTTTTAATAAAAAAGTTAAGAATAATGCTTATTTTTTAATTTTTATATTAAAGTTGAATTATAACTGTTATTTGTAATATTTATTTTGAAAAATCTAAAATAACTGTTATTTTTACTGTAAAAATGTCGATAAAGTACAATATTCAGCATGAATATATCACAAAGTTGGAACATAAGCGGAACATGATCGAAATTGTGGATGTTTTTGTATGTACAAATCAATTTTAAATAGATTACCAGATATTTTGTATGTTTTTGACTCTTTTTAACCCTAAAATTCTAGACCGAAATTCATCAGCAATTAGTTTAGAAAATTAATCCTTAAGAATCTTATTGAATATGCACTTGAATATCCCCAATGTTAATTTAGAATATACCAAAAATAGCATTACAACATTATAGCTGTATTGATCTCTGGTAACACTAAAACCTACAACGTGAACCACGCGGTTAACTCTTTCCTTTTCCTGTTATTGATCTAGTAAGAATGCGATTCTAGCTTATAAATTAAATATATTATTTAAAGTACAAACCAACCTAAAATGCCCTTTAATTTTCTCTCACTGCACTTACGACTCTTAACCAAATTTCCGAACAAATTACCATATTGTCGATGGCTATCATAACGAGTCACAGAGTACAATGTATATGCGGCCATAACCCCTGCTCGCAAAAAATACCCAAAAAAAATAAGAAGGAAAATAATAAAAATAAAACCGATTTACTTTGTGCCATTTGTGCCGACTCCCGTTCTAATCTAAACTCATTATAATTAAATAAGTCACGAGTTTTGAATTTTAATTTGGCTCTCCGGCTCTCGCTTGGCATTGCCCTGACAGACAAAATCAGCTACCAGTCAATGGCATGTTTTGCGGTGTTCCCTCTTTCGGCTTTCGGCTTCGCTTTATTTTGGCCAATTTTATCAGAATCGCACAAGCCAAGGTCTAAGCCAGTAGAAACTTAATTATATTGCACAGCCAGCCACTCGGCGGAATCTTAAAATTTGCACTTTAGGCCAGGCGCACAAATTGTCTTAAAAACGAAAATAAGCCAAATTAGCAGCAGACTCTAGCTGCTTTTCACTGCATTTGCTACTGATTTGGATTCGGATTCGGATTTCGATTTCTTCGTAGAAGAAGTCAAGGTCCCCAGAGCGAAGGTGTTGAAATGTTGCTGCTGCCTAGTTGCTGGTTGCTGGTTGTGTGGCGTGTTTGATTTACGACTGATGCCCCGCTGGAAGCTGGGCTTGGAAATTGCTTTGAAATTGGCCAGAAAGGAATGAGGCAAGCTCAAGAATTGGGCCCAGGTTAAGACGGCTTTTTTTCCATCGATTTTTCTTGCTGCTGCCAGAGGTTGCTAGTTGGTAGTTGCTGGCTGGCTTGCTGCATTGTTGTGTCGATTTTGTGCGGCATTATGCAACTCACGACAATGACAATTCACGGCAGGACCTTTGACGACCTACAAGCGTGTTCCAACTGCTCCTCACACTTATTTTCATTTTCATTTGGGTTTCGTTTTTATTTTAATGCCTCTCAGAGTGAGGAGTATTTTTCAGGAAATAAACTTATATTTAGGTTGTTTTTTTTAGACTTTTTGGTGTTACCTTAACTCTGCATCAACTTAATTCTAGTTGGTATTTTTAAAGATTTTTAAAACACGAATTTAAACCAATTTCCAATATTTTCAGGAAATTAAGTTATATTTAGGTTTTTTTTAGACTTTTTGGTGTTACCTTAGCTCTGCATCAACTTAATTCTAGTTGGTATTTTTAAAGATTTTTAAAATACAAATTTAAACCAACTTCCATGTAATAAGTAACTCAGAAGTCGACTCTATAGTTCCTTCTTGCCTTTGAAGAAGCCAGTCATTGGTTTTCTTGACTCTGGCTCGTATGACAAATCGATTTACATAGCTCAGTGTGGGCTTTTCATTAGGTTTGGCTTTGGTTTGGTTTGGATTCCGGCCAATTAGGTTCGCGTCTCGGAACCCCCTGCCGAAAATGTCAGGCCTTGTAGTAGGCCATGGCCCAGACTTCTCAGCCCAGCTGTCATCCGTGTCACTTGCTTACAGCTCAGTTGCCTGGTGATTTTTCTCGAACCGGTGTTAGTCTCATTTTCCTGCAAGTAAAACTATACAAAAGAAACTAAAACTCCCAAATATTTTTATATAGTTCCAGCAAAGCTTATAACATGGCCTATTACGGATTCTGCAGCAACGAGCAGATAATTAAGGCTATAAAAATCCGATTCAAGGATATGATGGTCTTCCTGGTCTCCCCAGAAATGCTTTTTCTGGAGGAGTTTTTTATTTTCATACAAGAGAACTCTCAGATGGGACCCCCCTCGGCTTCCATCTTGGAGAGTGGAAAGCAGACTTTCAAGGAGCTCCCGGATCCCGATAAGATGAGATACATTGACCTTGCACTTGAAATTAATAATATGGTGATGGACGGCACGTTTTGGAACATTGCATTCTAAAATAAAATCTAAATAAATTATTATATATATTTACATATATGTATTTCTTTTATTTATTAGAATTAGTATAACAGTGAAAGTGCCTGCAGAATGTTCTCCGATTTCGTGACCCAACGATTTGCTGTGACTATGATTGACACCCATTGGCGATAAGTGCCGGATCAGCTTTATATATGTTTCCCACTGAATCAGAGAGAGAGAGGGAGCGTAAGCCGGCAGCTGGACGTGTTGGCCATGTCCAAAGTGTCGAGGTGTCCGCGGCCCTATTAGAAACTGGCATTCGGAATGATTTATATAATGGTGATGCCAGACGCCAGATAGACCCCCTATGCCAGAACTACGGCAACCATTGTCCAGAGTTTGACATTTTCGTTGTCACTTTTTGGTGTGCCCCGACACTTTACACACAACATAAATTATAAAATAAAATAAATAAATATATAAATAAGTACTAGCAACTGTAACTGCAATTAGCCGGCGAACAAATTGAGTTAAATTAAGTGGATTCCTGTGCAACAATGCAACAATGTCAACAATTTCAATATTAACTTTTTCCCCAACACCCAACAGCCCCGGCAAACGCCGCAATTAAAAATCGGTTTTGCCGTCGGCTCTCTGAAATGCCTTAATAAAATGTTAATAACTTAATCAATATGCCATAAATATAGCAGCCAGCGCCGACTGCAACAAAGGCTTCCAAGGAGCAGGGAAAAAATTATAAAAATAAATTCTCGAAACTCGTTTGCTGCATGCGATTACGTCGACAATCGATCGGCCAGAGATCGAGCATCGATCGCATGAATTTCAAAATCGTCGACAATGCACACACAGCTGTGACGAATCTCTCTTGGCCTGGCCGGGAAAAAGGGGGCGGCATGTGAGAGGGCGGACCTGAAAAGCGAACACTAAAAGCCAAGAGCTGAGGCCAGAGAGCTGCAATTACCACCGCTGCTCGCTGCTCTGGGGTGCTCTGAGATCGCTTTTCACTTTTCAATCGCCTTGCCACTAATTTGACAGCCGGCGAGCAATCGCCATCACTCCTCCAGTCATAGTCGTAGCTCTGGATGGCCTCCGATCTAGATGCAGAGCTCCAGAGCTGCGGTGTGAGGCCCCCTGACAAAGTGTCGTGGATAGCCATATACACATATGTTGATATAGCCCCAGAGATATGGACAAGGAGGCCCAGGGAGAGGTGGAATAAGAGGGAGGCTGCCACAGTGGAATGGTTATTAAGATAAATTCTTAAAAAATAAAATAAATTTTTGTAAGGGTATAAAGCAGGGACATATGCACATATGGTATTTTTTTTTATGGGGAAATTAAAAATAGAATAAACCCTTTTCCGCGATTTTTTAAATAAATGTCAATTTTAACTCTTAAAAGTAATTAAAAAAATAAAAATCAAATATAGTAATTATATTTTAATTTTTATTTAAAAATCAAAAAAATATAAAATAAAAAAAAGCATATATATAGAGCTATACATTCTTTATAATCTTCCGTTTAAGAGATATTCCAATTTGATTTTTAAATACAAATTAAATTTTAATTATTATATTTATATTTAATATATTAATATATTTGATGTTTATTTTTAAAATCAAATTTAGGAGTTATAATTAATTTGTATATTAAATATTAAAAAATAACTTTTGTTTTTTGATTTTTATAATAAAACTTATAATAATTACGCTCCCTGGTATAAAGAATTAGTTTTTTAAAATTTCCAGTACATTTAAATAAAAAGTGGTTAGTAGGCGATATTTCCCGAGTCTTACATTAGTGATCAGAATTTAATATATACAACACTTCAAGGATTTTATATACAGTATATAAAAACACATCTTCACGCCTTAATAAATATAAAGCCTACACCATGTTGCGTATACCGGGGATGCCCCTGCTGCCGGGCACACTCTTCCGCGATGTAAGTACCTACATTTTTAATAATAATTTTATAAAAATAATTAATTAATTAAAATCTCTTTATGAAGGTCTCCAAGAGCCACCATCCCAAGCCGCAGGCCCTGCTGAAGTTCCAGGGACTCAGCATGCTGAGCGACCGCCAGCAGCCGGAGCCCGTGGACTCGAGCGGAGTGGCGGTGGACATTAGCTGTCCGCCCATTGGCGCCGCTTCCATCTATCCGCCGCGCTCGGGTCCCCGGATGCCGCCCTGGCTGGCCTACGACAAGAAGGTGCTCTGCTTCCGGGGCTACTTCAAGCAGACCCTCCAGGAGGTCTACCATGCCCCCTACCTGGTGCGGAAGGTCAAGATCTACTATTACCTGGAGGATGGCACCATCGAGATCTTCGAGCCGCGAGTGGATAACTCGGGGATTGTGCAGGGAAGCCTGGTGCATCGCCAGCGCGTGCCCAAGGCCCCGCCGTGTGACAATGAGTTTATGTCCTTGATTGACCTAAATGTGGACATGACAGTGCAGATATTCGACCGGCAGTATCACATCACGGACTGTGATAATTTTACCAGGATGTTTCTGAACAAGCGGGGTATTACAGTGCCCGATCCAGTCCAGTCGCCCTGGTAAGTATTTAAATATATTTTAAAATTATATAAAATTAATGTTTGACTAGTGATCCCACCGAGTCCATGCGCCAGCGTGAGAAGTCACAGACCCACGCCTCGGCCCCGAAATGCCATCCGTTTGCTCAGTTTCTCAAGTACGATCGGCAGATCTTAAAGTTTCAAGGATACTGGGATGATCGCACCGAGTTTGGGGATGTACGGAAGCTGGAACTGTGCTATTACCTGGCCGATGATACCATAGAAGTCAAGGAGGCTCACATTCGGAACTCAGGTCGCGATGGGCCCACGGTGTTTCTGAAAAGAAACCGTTTGCAACGGGTAAGTAATAGCTTGAGATTTGAAAATCTATGGAATAGGTATCTAAATGTAGGCAATAAATTATTTTAAGTTCCTTATTCATTGTAAATTTGATTCTGTGCCATACTTTTGGGTGTCACTTAAATTAATTTTATTATTAAATTATTAAATTAATTTTATTCTCAACAGAAATTTTGAAAAATAATTAAAATTACAAGAATGTTAGAAAAATAAGATTGCAAATCAAATTAAAATGCGTCTAAAAGTATGCAATTCTATTTGTAAAAACTTCGAGTCATTGTAACTATTTTATAGGATACTTTTTAAACCTTTTTGAACTATTTTTAAATCTAGATTCAGCAAAAATAATATTACAAACTTTATTACCCAACTAATATCAATATAAATAAAACTAATATACAAATATGTAAATTCAAGAAAAAAAAGTTTGTAAGTCAATTGAAAATGCGTCTAAAAGTATGCAATTCTACGTGTAAGTATTTTAAAAACCTACTTTTTGAGCCTTATTCTATATATTCTATATTCTATATATATTTTAAATCTAGATTCAGCAAAAATAATATTACAAATTTAATAAACCAACTAATATTAATAAAAATTCCCTAAAATCGCAGGAATTCAATGGCCTATCACTCCCCGGCCAGTCCACACCCAAGACCCTGCTCAACGTTCTGGGCACTAATATGCGGAATGTGCGCTACTGCGTGGATCCCCTGAATACGGGCAACAAGGAGATCCTATATTACAACGAACGGGACCTGCAAATCGGAAGCGTGATCAATGTCTATGGCCGGGCGGTGGTCATCACCGAGCTGGATCCGTTCACCCAGCAATTCTACCGGGATCGCTATGGCATTCACGACTTTACGCCGCTCCCGATACCCACCAGATCCGACGATTGTGCGGATCTGAAGCCGGGTGAGCGCCAACTGCCTCCCTTCAATGGCTGGGGCAACTACGAGGACTCGGTGGGCAACTGCATATCCGTGGAGCCCAAGCCGCCGAAGACGGACTTCAAGAAGTTCATCAAGTTCGATCGGTTTGTGCTAAGGTTCGGCGCCAAGATGCTCTCCACGATCAAGGCGAACTGTGAGAGGATCTTTGTAATCAGCTATTATCTGTGCGATGACACCCTGCAGATCCAGGAGATAGCTGTGCGAAACTCGGGCTTCCTGGGGGGTCAGTTCATGAAGCGCACCAGGCTGGAGCTGCCGGGCCAGGAGAGGTTCTCGTGCAAGGAGCCGCTGTACTATATGCCCTGGAACTTCTTCATTGGCTCCACCATGATGCTGAACGACTTCATCTTCCACGTGGTCTCCGCGGATGAGTACACGCTGATGTACATGGAGCACCACCCAGAGCAGTATCCTCGAGCCAATGTGGAGATCATCATGGACAAGGTACGCAGTTCGTTGCAGAATCGTATGACCGAGTTCGTGGGACTCTGTGTCCCAGACTGCACGGATCTGGAGAAGAAACAGGATGTCCTTATATCCTACGAAAGCTTCAAGGGCGCCCTGATTGGCACCATGGGCAAAACGATCAGCGACCATGAGATCATCACTCTGTGTCGCCACTTTTCGGCCGAGAAGGCGCCGCCCCAGGCCTGCAAGCGGGCCAATGTCCAGGCAGCCGCCCATCTGGAGATCAAGAGGTCCTTGTGGAATGCTCGGGAGGATCTCATGGAGCACTTCCATCACATTAATCCCACCAACCAGCCCTTCATGCCCGAGCACAAGGTGCGATCGGCGCTTCGGGGCTGTCGTCTGCCCTTCTCCCTGGAGCTCATCGACAATATCCTCTCGATTTTGAATCGCAACGAGTGCGATGATATTGAGGTCTGCGACCTGATGAACTTCATAGACGTCTCCTGCGGCAAGGGCTGCAGCATGGTGCCCGTGAACCATGCTTTCGAGCTCTGCCCGAAGATTCCCTTCCTGAACCTGGGTCGCGTGGTCAACTTTGCCTGTTTCCTGCGCCAGTTGAATATCCCTTTGAATCTGCCAGCGGCGGGTGAGGGCGAGATGGACGCCATAGGCGATGTGAGGATACTGCCGCCCACAGGGGATGCAGAGGTTCCCCTGCATAAGCATGAGTGATGGTCTTTAATTGGATTAATTAACTATACTTTTTTCGGTTGTATTTATTTTCTTTTGGGATTTAAAACAAAAAAATCAAATTAATGGATATAATAAAAAATTAATGAATATATGTACTCAGATTTTTGTTTGTATGGTTGTTAGCTAAGTAAACTTAAGCTAATAATTAATTCAAATACTCTAAACTTTGGAGAATTAAATTGCCTTAATTTAGACATCAGACAAAGTTTTATAGGGAACTCAAGTATAGTTTTACCTTCCAAATAGTTTTCTTTAAATTAAAATAAGTTTTTAAACCTTAAAGAAATAAATTACCTTAATTCAGACATCAGATAAAGGTAATTCAAATAATTTTCCTTATTATAAAATAAATTATTTCCTAGCTACCCACGAAACCCCCTGGTCTGGCCCACTGTAAGTATGATGAATTCCTTGGCTTTTCTACGGTTGTATTTATTTTCTTTTGGGATTAAAAATGAATATATATATACTCAGATTTTTGTTTATATTGCTTTTAGCTAAGTAAAGTTAAGCTAAGAATTAATTAAAGTAATTTAACTTTGGATAATTAAATTGCCTTAATTCAGACATCAGACAAAGTTTTATAGGTAAGTCATGTATAGTTTTACCCTCCAAATAATTTTGCTTATAATAAAATAAATATCTTTTCAGCTTTATTTACCCACAAAACCCACTGGCTTGTCCCACTGTATTCGTATGATTAATTCCCTGGCTCGTGTGACAAAAAGACAACTTCAGCCGCAACTCCAACTGAAACCGCGGCTTCAACTGCAACTCCTGCTCCGGACTCTACTCTGTTTTGAGTTCCAGATAGACAGCTATCGATCAGCTGCACTCCGTCTCCGTCTCCAACTCCAACTGCGACTCAGCGGGCTTAATAATAAAAGCCCGCCACTTAGCCGGCAGTTGGCTTTAATTTATGCAGCGAGCTCGGGGGGGCTGGCGGCTTAGGCTTTGCTTTTGCTTTTGCGTTTTGAGATGCGTGCCAGAGATAAAAGTAATTTGCTTGATTTAATTTTAGTCGGCAGCAGCAGCACACGTCCTCCTCCACAGTCCCTGCTCCAGAGCAGTAGCATCCTGTTTGCCGGCTTAGGAGATTTTTTAGTTTTTAATTAGGCGAGTGCAACAAATTTTAGCCAGCCAAGTTTCATGTTGCAAAATGTCTGGCAGCAGCTCATGTAAGTGGCAAATGGCCCACCGCCCCCCAAAAAAATAGAAAAAGGAGCGAAAAAAGACAGGGACACCGCAGAAGAAGGAGGCCAGCTATGTTCAGGCCACTTCTAAAGTGGATAATTGTGTTAGAGCATAATTTACACGTTGTGTTTTCGGTTGCCCCCGAACAAGGCGCTGGACATGTGCCTGCCACAAGCAGCGGCAGCCACTGCAGCAGCCACCGCTTGATATACTTTGCTGCCGTTGCTGCAATAACGCTCTCAGGCTAAAAACAGCTTTTTTTTCGTGTGTTAAGCGGGACAGCATTAAGAGCTTCTTACTAAACGAATTTCCAGTTGGAGTTGCAGGAAACTGGCACTTACAGGAGGGAGGCAGAACAGCAGTTTCCTGGGGGAAATCTTTTATTAAATGAGGGAAAAGATATCTTGGAATATTTTTAAGAGAAAGGTGCTGGGTTAAATTAACATTGAGGTGTACGATAAATATATAAACTTAATTTATTTAAAAAAGAGAACAAAGTATAGTAGATTTATGTCTTCTTTTATATTTCTTTTTTATTTTAATCAATTAAGCCTAGCATACAATATTAAACTTAATAATTATTTAACCAGGCACTGGCAGCGGTGGTTTTTGACTAGATGTATGTCTTCTATTATATTTTATTGTATGATAAAATATAGTAAATGTTCAATTGAATATATTTAAGGCCTCATACCATGCTTCTCTAATTGATTTTATAAGCATTCCATTATATAAACCTATAATTTTATTTTATTTCATGTTAAAGTAGGAAAAATGTTAAGTTTTTCTTTATTTAAAATTAAGTATATTATTTTGTATAAACCATAGATTAATTATTTAAACTAACGAGCTGAAGGACGTAGCAGCTAAAGCTCAAACCCGCCTGTTAGCACTTATTTTTAAATAAATTAAATATATTTAAAATATGTTACAAGCAGTTTAGTATTTATGTTTCTTTTATTTCAATCTAAATATATTTCTTTGCATGGGCCTCTAAATTTCATTTTAAATATATTTAACGAACAAATTCATTATTTTTAAAATATGTTACAAACAGTTAAATATTTAAAAAAAAAATGAATTTATTAAAATCATAACAAATGTTTTTTATTTCAATCTAAATATATTTCTTAGGCAAAGGCCTTTAATTTTTATTTTTAATATATTTCACACACAGTTTCATCCACTTTTTAGCAAATAAAACCCTGACTCTACCTTTTTATCAGCCAATGTCAGTCTCTACTCAAAAGACATGATAAATGTCGGGGAAAACCCAACAATTTTAAGCCCTTTTTCATGGCCCAACTCTGACTCAGATCTGTCGGCTGTTAGAGAGACTGATATCTTTATTCCCAGCTCCCGTTTTTTAATGGTATATAGTATCATGGAAACATCGGCCATCGGAGCGTGGGAATATCAACTGAAGTTGACGCGACACTCGCCGCAGCCGCAGCTGTGCCATTTGATTAAACGCCTCGTTTTATTCAATATTTAATATGTGAAATTATTGACAGTCGATTGGGCAATGCAAACAGCAAAGTCTGGGTCTTGGGAGAGAGAGATATCTGCTGTCCGCTGCCCCGGTCAATATCAAAATTCAAATATCAATATTTACGCAGCAATTATGCAAATTAAGTTGAGCGCGGATCGGTTCGAATCGGTTTGCCATGACGAAACGCGGTTGGCATCTCGAAAAGTATATCTCCAAGTCGGAGTTGGAGTCCGGGTCTGGGTCTCTGGCTTATCTCTTGAAGAGATTGCATTTGCCATGGCGTTCGACTTAATTGTTCTAATTACATGCAGTCTTGAGCTCCACTTTAATTGCTCGTGGGAACAACATGAATGCGTATGCCAAGCTAAGCTATTTATTTATTATTTTTTCTATTTTATTTTTATATATTTAACATGGTTTTTTCTGGCGGCACACGCACAGCTTGACACCTGCAGCCAAACTGCGGGCTTAACTTGGCTTTTTTGTGGCGCCAACTTGGCTTTTTTCGCTTTAGGCCAAGATGGAGTGTAGTTGGGCTTAAGAGAGTCTCTAAATCTCGATTCTTCACTTCTGGTTGTTGGCCTTTTGTCAGCGACTTCCCGCTGTTGTCAACTCCTTAAATGTCAACTCAAGTTGTCTTTTAGTCTAGTCTTTAGTCACCGAGTGTCATCATCTCCCCCGATGGCAGCAATTAATTTTAGAGGCTTCAATTTGTCAGCTAAATGGAATCCCTGGCTAGAGGGATTTATTAAGGAAAAATTTAAATTATTCTAGCTAAAATAAGAGCTACTTATAATTTCCAAAAATACCTTAAGCTTAGGTTCTAATGAGCCTGAACTTCCCCAGACAGTTAGTTACCTGCTTGGTTCAGCTCATTATATATGCATATCTGAACCTCTTAAAGTGTTCCTGATCCGCTTACCTCCCTTTTATTTTATTTATTTTTTGTTCAGCCGCTGCCTGTTTCATAAGTGACAAATTTATGGCGCGTGTGTTGCAAACCACATAATTTGTCTGACTTTGGCCCAGGCAAGGACCCTCCTCTGCGGTCATCGGATATATTCCAAAAAGCACCAGAAATCACAAAATTTATGCGCAACGCCCTCGCGCCAAATTAATGGATGCTTATTAATTTATAGCTATTTAAATGATCTCGAGGATTGCGGCATTCCAAGGCCCCATCTCTCGTTCTAATGAAGTCGGCTGAAGTCGCGTGTGGTGCCTGGCTGGAGGAAGTGTATTTAATTTACACCTGAAACCGAAACCGAAACCGAAAAAGCCACAAAAACCGAACTTGAACCTGGACCTTTTTTGGTTTTCAGGGGGACTCTCTGCCAAATAAATTAGCATCATGGGGTGAGGTCGGGCTGGCAAAAATTAAAACATTTTTCGCTTTTATTTCGGCGTAGTTTGAAAAATGAAAGTGTTTGCTTTGGTTTCTTTTCGTTTCGACTGGGGCCCGGAGCTTGTGGCATTGACTGGCCATAAATAAAAGTCCCAGCCTGAGTCCGAGTCCAAGTCCAGCATACGATATCCAGCTCATCGCCCAGCTCCAAGCTGTTCCGAGTTCGATCTCACTGTGTGGTCAGAGTCAGCCTTTCTATGACTAAGCCCGCACAGCTGGCCAGAGCTTGGACTGGAGCTGGGAACAGCGATTGCATCGCTCTTTCTCCGCCGTTTGGAAATTACTATTATAGTTTTATGTGCTATTATTTGGGCATCACCGGCCAGCAGAGCACAACAAAAGCAAACGCCAGCCCCCGCAGCGAATAAGGCCGCAGATCCCGAGACACACATGAAGTCCAAAGCTGACCGGAGGAGAATCGAAGAGATCGAAGACCGAGAGGGTCGAGATCGAGCGCCGACTTTTGCATAATCGAAGCGGGGACACTGTTAGAAATAGTAATACTAAATAAAGAGTCTTAAATCATGGGTTTAAATCATTTAAACATGATTTACACTTACCATAATATTTTTTTATAAAGTAAAAGTATATATTTCTGGTTTAAAATATTTAAATATATTTTATTAACCCCCTGCAATTAAGAAAATATTAATATTAAATCAAGAGAAAACCTAAATCATGGCTTTAAATAATTTAAAAATTATTTATACTTACCAGAATATTTTTGTATAAGGTAAAGGTAAATATTTCTCTCTTAAAATATGTAAACATATTTTAATAATTCTTTGAAATTAAGTAAATAGTAATATTAACTCAAGAAAAACCTTAAATCATGGCTTTAAATAATTTAAAAATGATTTACACTTACCAGAATATTTTTTTTATAAATAATAGAATATATATCTTGCCTAAAATATTGAAACATATTTTATTAACCACCTTCTACTAGGTAACTATTTTTCCCAGTGCCCCACAAAACTTTGGCCAGTCGACAGCGCGGCATCTTGATTAGCATTCGCAGTCCGAATAGTCCAAAAAACGTTGGCATCGATTGGCGTCTTGGGGCAAGATTCTTTGGCGCCAAACGCAGCCAGACGGAGCCCGATCGATCTATCGCTTAGGCGGCATTTCTCCGAGTGTAACTGTTTTGTATCAGCTGCCAAATCGACGAAAACATTGGCAATGCAACCCATTTTGCCTGCAACTATTTGCTTAAGCGGCATGCCATCTCAGCGATTTGGTTCAGAGTTCTCACAATTAAAATGCCTTCTTGTCACCGAACGAATAGCTTAGGGCGGCGCCTCTTCGGCTCTGTGGAATGTCAATGCCAAATTGTTGCAGTTAGCCATAAAGCAGGGGTCCGCACCACTACAGTCAAATGCCAACATTGCATTTGTATGAGTGAACATCGAACACTCTATGGCTAGATATGAGAAAAAAACAGCTAAAATATATTGTTATATGGCAACAAAATTAGCTATAACCTAAAAACTAGCTATTTAACGCTAAAAAAAGCTAAATTTAGACACATAATTACAATTAGTCTTCACTGATTCTTCTGTTCTCTTTTGTGCATACTATACGTGAGCGGCAGCGACGCCGACTGAGAAAAATCCTATCCCGCGGGATAGGGCCGTGCGGACCCCTGCCATAAAGCTAGGCATAAATTAGAGATGGGAAAGGTATAAATCGTATATAGAATATGCCTTTTAATGAACTTTAAAGATAATTTAATTTAAGTTTTAAAAAAAAATTCTAGAACTCACTTTGTCTGATTTTGAATGTATTCCAACAAATACACTTATTATTATTGAACTTTATCGAAAATATTTTAAATCGATTGGCCTATAACTAAAATATAGAAATAATCTCGTAATATTGTTCACTATTTTAGATAAACATAGAGAATATATATGTATTATTATGCGAATAACCTAAAAATCAATATGATATCAAAATATAATGCACTATTTTAGGTACATATATTGAAAATATCGCATATCGATCGACATATAATCAAGATACTTATATAATATCAAAATATAATGTACCACTTAAGATATATATGCAAATTAATACATTTAATATATTTAAATATTTATTTATATTTAATTTAAAAGGAATGCTGACACAGTACTAAAATATGCAATATTTCAGATTAATATCGATAGTTTACTCACATATCGCCACCTTTTTACCATCCCAAACACACGACTCTTTGGATTCCCGAAGCGTGGGCGTTGCGTAGCTCAGCAGCTCCCGGGGCCCGCTTTTGTCGCCGTCGATTGTCGCCCCGTGTAAATGTCAGATTGGCAAATGCCAGGCGGCAGTTGCTGGTTAGTTGGCCAAGTGAAAACCAGTAGCCCACAGCGACCAGCCGAGTGGAAGTGTAACGAGCCAGAGAGCCAAAGGCCAACTCCAGGTGGACGACAAGTCAATGGGATCGAAATCGAAATCGAAGTGCGGAGGAGGAATGGGAAAAGAGAACCAGGAGACGGAGGAGGAGAAGGAGGTGCCTCTGGTTACAGCCCGGGACAGACAGTCTAAGGACAAGTTCAGAGCTCTGACAGGCAACATGAACATGTGCAATGAGCCGGGATATGGGTTAAGTGCAATTAAGATCAATCAAAGTTGATATTGAGTCACTTAAACGATTGATATTCTTAGAATTTATATTTTAATTAAATTAGTTATTAGAAATATGTTTTCTTTATAACCCAAACTTAGTTATTAAATATTTTGCAACACCACAACTTTCTTAAAAATAAACTTAACATCTTTAATGATCAAAAATCTATTTTGAATATATTCTAAGTATTTTATTTTATTTTTTTCTTTTCGAAATAATATTTTCTTAGCCTTCACAGAGATACTGACCAACACAGCATTTTCTTTATAACCCAAACTTAAATATAAAATATTTTCCAACACCACACTTTCTTAAAAATAAATTAACCATCATCTGTGACCAAAAATCCTTCTTGTATAAATGCTACTATTTTGTTTCTTTATTTTTTCTTCTAACTAATATTTTCTTAGCCTTCACAGAGTGACTGACCAACACAGCCTGCGATCGCAATTCGCCATGAACTGAAAACGGAAATGAAATGATCACATGTGGCAGGCACACACACTCCCTACCATCCATCCCCCTGAACAAACAAAACGCCCACGCCCATGGAAGTCGAAGCTAAAAAAATAAAGAAAAATCAAAATAAGCAAAGCGAGACCAAAGCGCAGGCCCAAGATCAAGCGACAGAACAGCGCAAATTATTTCTCACCATTTATCTGTAAAAATTCGCATATTAAATAAGCGTGCAACCCGAAATTATCACGGACCCGGCATCGTACCGTCCTCGGGTTTAACTCTTGGCCAAGGCTCTGGCTCTCGATCGTAATCTGTAAGTGTTTCGGAGAGCGGTATCCCCGTTCCCGGCATTTATTTGTTTTTTGCGCATACGCAAAGGATATGCCCGAGCAACGCCTACAAAAGCGGATAAGATGGGAGGCTGGAGAGGATTTAAGGGGGATCTCGAGGGATCTGGCGGATCTGGGATTCTCGGGGGAGGAGATCCCCATCGAGAGATGATGATGATGTCGACAACGATTGCGATTGCGCGCCTGGATTACAATAATTTAACATCATCATAATAAAACAATCAACGTAAGGCACTCATAGCGAGGGGCGCCGAAGGGTTAAGGTTTAGGGGGTTAAGAGGAGGGAATGTGTGTGCTTGAGTCGATACAAATCGCATATGCCAAAAGGATAAAGGCTGCACAATAAATTGAGAGGTCATTCTCTGCCATTCACTGGCTCTTCGATTCCCGATGCCGAGAGACTTTTGACTTTGCCAAGGAATACCCAGGAAAGAATCTGATGCACTGGGAAAAATATATATAAGGGAGATTTTATAGGGAATATTGTGGTTAGTTTTAACAACAATTTAAGCAACTAAAACTCTTGGGGAATATGAACAAAGTGAATTGATCTTTAGCAGCCTAAGGTTAATATATGTTTAAAGTTGAATTTTATATGATCTTAAAGAATATTTTTCTTTCATATTTTTAGAGACAATTTCCTAAGAATCTTAGTCCTAAAAAATAGCAGACTCTTCAAGGTTATTTATAATAGTAAGGATATTCAGAAAATGCAAAGTTTACATGGAAATATTCTCCTTATAACTTTTAGATGTTTAAGGTTGAATTTTGTATGATCTTTAAGAATATTTTTCTTTAATATTTTTATAAAAAAATTCCCAAAAATCTTAGTCTTAAAAAATAGCAAACTCTTCAAGGTATTTTATGAATATTCAAGATGTTAAAGAAATACAAAGTAGACATGGAAATATTCTCCTAGTAATTTTTTAACTTATTTTTAAACCCTTAACTCCCTTTTTCTAATATTAATTTTTCTTATATTATTTAAGTATATTATTATTATCTTAGTTCTAAAAAATAGCAGACTCTACAGGGTAATTTATTAATATTAAATATATTAAGAAAATACAATAATAACTTTTTTGTTACTTGTTTTTTAACCCTTGTTCCCTTTTTCTTAGATTAATTTTTTTGTTATTACCTAAGATTATAACTTTGTTGCAGAACCTTTTTTACGGAACCTTTCTTTTTCCCAGTGCCGACTTGTCTTGGACTTGTGCCAAAGTAATTGATGTGCTCGCCTGACCTGTGGGAGTTTCCGAATCACAGATTATCTTCACCAGACAATGGTGAGCCTCACGTCGTCGCTTGGCTTTTTGTTTAGCTCTTCCTTAGCTTAGTTTTTTCCCCGGTTCTCTCGTTTTTTTTCTCGCTTTTTTTCCTTTATATATTTCTGGTCTACGCCCACCAGACTTGGCCAGAAGAGAGAGAGACAGCCTTAGCTGAGGCTGCGCAGTTCTTCTTGCACAAATCTTCATTGATTAGGCCCAGTATGATATGCAAAGTATGCCACTCTGCTTTTTGTTTTCTGTTTTTTCTCTCAGCAAGTCAACAGGTGGATTTGGCGACAAAACGGTAAAAGAAAAACCGAGAAAACTGAGCTAAAAACTAAATCTAAATCGCCATATGCAAATCGGGTTTCGGCGCGGTTGTGCAATCTCATCTGTCCCGCTCCCATGCTCCTATGTCTTGACCTCGCCTCTGGGGTCCCCTTTTTGTGTCTTTTGCCTGTTGCAAGTTGCAAGTTGCCAGTTGCAAGTTGCTGGAGGCCCGAAAAAAATATTTTTTTATATGTGTGAAAGGCGACTTTGGCCGAAAGTCTGGCCCCGGCTAATTTGTCTGCGTTTCCTCGCATATTGTTTATGTTTCTTTTCTTTTTTTTTTGTTTTTTATTTGGATGCTGCGTGGGCTGCTAAATAAGTGCAGCAAATTATATGGAGACAAGTGCCAGGAGAGCAGGCCGGAAATCGAGAAGAGGAGAAGATTTCCTCGCGTGGGCCGGCGATCAATGTGTGTGGGGATTTTTTAGAGGATTCAAATCGGTGCTTAATCTGTGACTATCAAGTGAACAATGAGGGTAAGAAAAAGGGAGGGAGCCTGTAATTTAACAGAAAGCCATTTTTTAGAGAAGACTGGAAAAGAAGGTGATAGGGGAAATGTTCTTAAGAGGTTAATTGCTTGTTTTGAGAGGTTTTTAAATAATAGCAAAAGGAAGGAAGTCTATAACTAAGCTTATTATATTTGTAGAAAATTATTTAACCAACTGCTTTTCAATTTTCTTGAAAATATGATATTTTTTTAGAATAGAAAATTAAGAAAAAATCTATAGCTAAATCCATTTTATTTGTAGAAAATTATTTAACTAATTTCCCTTCATATTTTGAAGAACATTTAAAAAAAATTTATCTGTACAAAATTTTAAGACTTTTTTTGGGAAACTTATAAAGGGTTAGTTATAGAAAAATCGTTCCTAAAATCGTAGTTGTTTTTAGACTATTTTAAGTAATAGAAAATTAGAAAAAAGGCTTTAACTAAGCCCATTATATTTGTAGAAAATTATTATACAAATTTCCCATCATGTTTCCAAGAAAATTTAAAAGAATTTTATTTTTACACAATTTTAGGACTTTTCTTAAGAGACTTGTAAAGGGTTGCAAAATTACTTTTTTGTTTTTAGACTCTTTTAAATAATAGAAAATTATGAAAATGTCTATAACTAAACCTTTTTTAATTGTTAAAAATTATTTTACCAATTTTGTATTTAATTTTCAAGTAATTGATTTATTAAAAATTATTTAACTCATTTTTCATTACATTTTCAAGTTAATTTTAAAGAAAAGCACTTCAAAACGAGTTTTTATCCCCACGGAAATGCCACATTACCCTCCCCAGCTTTATGCTCATCCTCCCTGGCAATTTTTCACATACAAACCGTTACTCCCAGATCTATTATCTAGGATCTGTGACTATATAACGACAACACTTGCTCCCCGCAGCACTATATATCACTCGGTGCAGCCCCCTTTGAGCATTCTCATCTCAGATCGGAGATTGCATCACTTTCCGCCCAATATAAATGTGAGGCTTGTCTTGCCTTTTAATGCTGGAATTAACCCCGGGTCCCAGTCCCAGACGGGCCTAAGACTTATATGGCCAGTGAGCATATATCCGCCTGACATAAAAATAAGGCTGCCAAGAGACCGCAGGCCAAGATGTGCCATTTGCTTCTGTGACTCTGTGACTGCGACTGCGACTGCGACTGCCACCCACAAATATTTGACTTCTCACCTACAATAAATAAAACAATAAACCGCCGGGCTGTTCACCTGGCCAGAGACAAATGCAAAGCAGCTTGAGGAGAGAAGAGAGAGGAAAAGCAAGTTAACATTGCATATTCAATAAATTTCTTGTTTGTTTTAACAATATTTGAGATCTTTATCGCGTATCGAAAAGCAATCCACACACACAACACACCATTGTTGGTGGTGTCTTGTTGCACATTTGCATGCCGCCAGTGGGTGAAACTAGCAAGAAACGCTTGTCACGCTCGGCTAAAAATGGTAAAAATGACAAATGTTTCACAGCGGCCAAAAAAGTGCACGGCAAGGAGGCAAAAAACGTTCAATTTCTTGGCTGCAGAACATGACAAGCATGAAACTATCGTAGCCTTAAATAAAATATGTAAAATAATAACAAAGACACACACACACACACGCGGGCAAAACAAAAGACTTTGGCAACGAACTGGCTGCCGAGAAAGACCTGGAGTAAGAGTGGGTTAACAGTTCGGGCTTCAGCGGGGTATTTCAGCATCATTATTAGCAGCAATTTGTGTCTTTTATTGCCCCGAAATTGTCCAGCGTCCAATAATAATGTTAATACTTCTCATAATAATACACCAATGGAGCGTATTTTTTTATCTGCGGTTTGTTTGTTTATTCGGCCGCCAGCATTCAAAGTCCATTATTGAAAAGTCCCGGAAAAACTCCGAAAAATATTGACGTTAAAACAAACTTAAGAAGAGGCAACGAAGTGGGGAATACACTGATTTTATTTGAAATATTTTAATATATTTAATTGTAGAGGAGTATTTAAATAATAAATAAATACAACCTAAGTATAGTAAATACATTAAAGAGATGGAAAAATGCTTAGGAAATTATGTAGTAAATTTTAAAGCAAGAATTCTACTTTGCAAAGCCTTGAAAAGTTTAGTATTTAAATAATAAATTCTAAGGACTATAAATTAAATGAAATCTCAGTAGAGGAAATGAATTAAAGTGATGGAAAAATACTAAGGAAATTCTTTAGTAAATTTTAAAGCTAAGAATTCTAATTTACAAAGCCTTGAAAAGTTTAAGATTTATCAAGAATTTAATTATAAAATATAATAACAATATGTCTTGCTAAAAATTCCCACTAAATCTTTAAATTTCGTTGTCAAATATTTTATGATTTATCTTTGCCTTTCTTGAAAAATACTAATGAAATTATTTAGTAAATTTTAATACTAAGAATTCAATTTAGCAAAGCCTTTAAAAGTTTAAAATTTATAAAGAATTTAAATATAAAATGTAGTATATTTATATTTCTTGTTACCAATTCCCACTAAATCTTTTAATTTATCTGCCAAATATTTTCCTTATTCTCCTTACCTTTCTAGAACCTCATTTCTAGACTTCTCAAGAACACCCAGTACCCGTACCCCCAAAGGGTATCCTCGCATCAGCAAAGAGACGACGCCTGATAATTTAGCATACTTACGGCTCTGCGATTGCCTGCAATTTGTTTCGGGCACCACCTACTACTCCAGAGCTGAGTCTTTCAGAGATGCCTCGGATGCCTCCGCCGCTGCTCTCCGCCGGTGAGAGGTCGCCACAATGCTATGTGTATTTTTTTTCCTTCTTTAAGTTGCCCATAAAAATCAAAGTGGGCTGGCTGGCGATTTACTCAGTGGTTGTGGCTCTGTTGTTGATGTCTTCATTATAATTTCTATATGCTCAGTTCGCGGCTGATATGTGGACGAGGCTTCCTTTCCATTCGTGGAACAATTTCACTGGCCAAAGAGCGTGGGTCGGAGCCGTTGGAGCCGCCGGAGTGGAAAATTGGTTAGGCCCCAAAAAACGCGAAGGGCAACTCGGGGCGGTTTCTGTTTTAGATTGCTTCGAGTGGCTCGTCATTTGTCTTTGGGTTTCCCTGTCCCTGTCGCGGCGGGATTAAGACATTTTCAAATTTTCGGCAATTGGCCACAGTTGGGTCGGGTCAGGGATGGGTTTTTAAATATATATAGGCACTGGAGGAAAAGTATATTAAGCCCTGTATTTAAAGGGGAATTATTCCTCAAACATTTTTATAATATTTTAAAATTTAAATAAGCATTTACTGAAGCAAATACGTTGTAAACCTTTTCTAGAAAATGATTATATTAAGTATTTTGGCAGTATATAGTGGGACTTATTTTAGTTAATTAATTTTCATATCAAAATCAAGTTTCTGTTCAAATATAATTTATACTTACTATTTTACTTAATCTTTAAGTTTTTATTTAATTTCTGAATTGTATTTTAACTAGAAATTATTCCTCAAAATTTTTAAAACATTTTTAAAAACATAATTAAACATTTACTGAAGCAAACACCTTTTAAAACCTTTTCTAAAAATTTGTATAATAATTATGATGAAAGTTTATAGTGGGACTTCTTTTAGTTATTTAATTTTCATATCAAAAATAATTTATACTTAATCTTTAAATTTTTAAATAATTTCTGAACCAAAACCCATATCAAATTTCAAAGCCTAGTAACACTTCTAATTAATTTTCGCAGCCGTAAGTGTTTTAAATGTCTCAATTTATTTATAGTATTTAAATGGCAGTGTAACCGGCGATTATCCCCTTTCGCTTTGTATGTCAACCGGGGCTTCCTGCCGTCGTCGTCGTCATAGCCCCCTTCCTGCCTCCGCGAATGACCCATTATCCCATGTGTGAACCAGTCTTTTCCCCCAGAAGCCAGAATCCAGAACCCAGCAGAAGCCCCGATCTAATTATCAGCATTTGCTTAACAAGCTGCCCGTCTGCGGCGATAATGCAGAATGCTCTTGTTTTTTGCCCAAGCTGGCGCCTCCCTGGGATGGAAATTAAAGGCCAGAACGAACGCAAGACAGGCTGCAAAGTTGGTGAAGGATAAAAAACTGAATAAGACCAGTTCGGCGGAGTTTAAAAAGCAATCAACACGTGATTATAATGATGCGGCATGCGGCATGCGGCATGCGGTGGGGATCGTTTATGTGCTTAACCAGCTGGTTAGGCTGCTGCCCGTCTTACACATAATTGGCCCCCTCTTAGGGGGGGCCAGGGAGCCCCTGTTCGATTAGGGGGACGCATTCATTGCATTTTAGTTGAGGCCACTTGTCGCTGACAGTAATTTGCCCGAGCGAGCGAGGAAACTCGTTTCCAGTTGATAATTTAATTTGCATAGTGCCAATTTATGCTGCACTCGTGATGGACATGGGGCAGCCATGGGTTAAGCAGGCACAGTACCCCTCCTTCCCCCCCTTATCATATCATTTGCATCTACACTCGTGTTTATTTCTGCACCATTTGTGTTCGACGATCGTTATCTGCATCCGTTTAAAGCGCTGCCATTTTTTCGCTTGCTACGGCTGCTGCTCTTGTTCGACAATTTGTAGCAAGTGGTTACCATGTTCATGGGAATATGGTTTTGCATACCGGGATATATGCGGCGAGAGCTACGAGAGCTGCTAGCCTCCGACATGTGTTTGTTTATATTGCGGCTGCTGTTCACTCGGCCACCCAGTGGGCCACCGATACTTTTACCCCGAGCGGGCAGAGATGCCAAGGAACCTCTTTAAAATAATTCGATAAAATTAGGAAAATAGCTGGAGAAAGTATCAACCTAGGAGGAATAATAAATAAATACTTTTAGGTATACTTTTTGGAATGTTCTCATGTTCCATTTAATTTTGAAACAGGAAAAATTACTGAATAATAATATAATATAATATAAAAATAAAATAACATTGAATATTGAATAAATGAATAAATTATAGGTATCCTTTTTGGAATGTTCTGACTTTCCCTTTAATTTTGAAACGAAACAAATTATTAAAATTAAAATTGTACATTAAAGAATTGAGGTATTTTTTGACACAATTTTTTTTATTTATGTGATATATCCTCTTATTCAACTTGAGTTAAGTAACCTCCTTTATTTCTGTTATTTTTAATGTCCTGCTAATTCTCCTGCACTGACTCCTGCACCTGCTCCCGCGCCTGTTCCTGCTACCGCTCTTCTGCTCTCACAATCTCTTCAGCCCCTTCTTCCTCTCCTTGAGCTGCTTCTCCTTGTTCTTGTCCTGCAGCTTCTTGTCACCTCCTTCATCCTCTTTCCCATCTCCTTCAACCCCAAACTTGGCATGAATCTCCGTCATCAGGCGTGCCCGCTGCGAATAGTCATCGTACTGCTCCAAGAGCATCTTGCCAGCCTCCGCATTCAAAGCAGACTCTGGATTTGGAGCAATCAGCAGACACTTAATGGTGATCAAAATATGCTTGATGCCCAAATCGGGCTTCCAGTCCTTCTTTAAAGTATTCACACAGATTTCCCCGCTGGTGGAGACATTCGGGTGAAAGATCTTGGTGAGGAAATTTGCCTTGGGCGGTGCCTTCGGAAAATCACTGTTCAGGATCAACTTGACACGGAAAACGCCCCCGGCATAGGGCGTGCCAGTGGGTCCTTCGATCAGAGCCTGTATATCCAAAGTGTCGCGCTCGTTTATGAGCAACTTGATGCCCTCCGGCGGCTCCGAGGCTATGTCCTGCAGCTCCCGAAGCACCTTTTTTATGGCCTGAGGCGACAGGCTCTCCGCAAGACAGGGTTTTGAACTCATAATTGTTTTTGGTTTCAGTTTTATTTCGTTTACAGTTCGATTTTCTAAGTCTAAGTACAAATTTGAGTACGTGATGGCTTTTTTTATATTTAAAATTAATTTCCAGGCCTTCTTAAATGTGGTTTATTTATTTTGAAGAAACAATTTTTCTCTGTTATAAAATATTTTAAATTAAGTAGTTAATTAAGAATGCGCGAGAGAGGGTTTTGAACTCATAATTGTATTTGTTTTCAGTTTTATTTAGTTTACAGTAGGATTTCCTAAGTCTAAGTACAAATTTGAGTACGTGATGGGTTTTTTTTTAGTATTTAAAATAAATTTCCAGGCTTTCCCAGATGTTTATTTATTTTGAAAATGTATTTTATTATTTAAGAAACAATTATTCTCTAAAATGAAATATTTTAAATTAAGTAGTTTGTGAATTTTATTCTTAAAAAAGTATTTTTTAGTTTACAGTCCGCATTTTCTAACTCTAAGTACTAATTTGAGTACGTGAAGTATTTTTATATATTTAAAATTAATTTCCAGGCCTTCCCAGATGATTATTTATTTTGAAAATGTTTTATCCCTTTTAAGAAACAATTTTTCTCTGAAATAAATTATTTTAAATTAAGTAGTTTGTGAATTTTTCTCTTTAAAAAAAGCCAAGGAGGCAGCACTGACTTTGGTTGCCAAAGACTGGACCGTAAAATCAGCGGCTTTATCCCACCAACTGACACGCAACTGAGTCTTGGTCCTCTGCCAAGGTGGCCACACTTTGATGGCACTTTTTTAATTAGTGGCCCCCGGCCTGATCCCGCCAAACAAACTGTCGTTTCTATGGCCTTTCCCAGACAGCCTGGGCATCGCGTGTGCGATTTTTCACCGCTGACGGTGGGGCAATTAGTCATTTTCGCGGACGTTTAAGGTGGTAGCCACCGAGGAGAGCGGTGGGTGTTCCTCCTAAGAGTGTTTACAAATCTGTAACAGGATTAGTTGGGTTTGCATGAGAGAATTATCTCAGCAGGGGAATAAAAAATTCAAGAAATACCAACCCTGGATTTTTTATTTTTTTTATTTTAACATATTAAATCTAGAATACAATAATAAAATTAATTTGGTGATCAACCAGGATTAATTTCATTTATATAACGAACTCAGAATATATGTAATAAATTCCAGCGGACAAATTGCATCGATGACATTTCCATCGGGCGGGTTCGCTGCCCAAGTCTTTCGATTGGCGGCTGTAAATTTATGAAATCTCGAATGGCAAGCGATTTATTTATTTAATGCATTTTTAATAAATTGCCAGCCAGAGTAAACAATTTAATTGCATGAGCAGACAGAGTCGAGTGCCCTTACCCACGAAACGGCAGACAATCAAGCTGAAGCCGCGGCCGGAGAATGCGTTTAATAAATCATAATAAATATTATGGCAATTGCAAATTATTCTAAACAATTCACGGTCACGGTACAGGGGGAAGGGAACCCGATTCTCTTAAAGGAGAACAACTAAAAGTAACATTTCAATGCGAAATCGAATCGTGAACGGCGGCAAAGTCCGAGCTGCTGGCCGGCAGCCCCGAAACGGGCACAACAATTGCTACTAAAACAATTGTTCTTTTCGCAAGAACACAGCACAGGCACCGATTGTTCTTGTAGCTTTTAATGTTGAACAACATTTGCATGGCACTTGGCCGGCTGTGGCCTCCTTGGCTTTGCCTGGCCACTGCAATTGCCGCTTTTGATGGATTTATGAGCTATGATTCGCGATTTGAGTGCTGCCTGCGCGGGCAGCCTTCGGCCTGCATTTAAATAATTAAAACGTCCAGCGCGAAATTCATTTCAGTTCTGGTCAAAGCGCAGCGGGAAATTAATTAGTCGCTGTGATAAATGAAAATTGAATTAGTGGCTTAAACTAAAACAGTGACTCAGTGAATGGAAAAGGTCAGAGCAGTGAGCTTTAGATTAATGATTTTCCTAGTAGATGTCATAATTTTAAGCTAATGGCAGGAGTGTGTGGGGTTTCTGCAATTAATCTAAGCAATTCTTGAAGCATGTAATCTTTTTCTAAATGGAGAACAAAACGCTTTAAACCCACAGTCGAGGGAAAAATGTTAAAGACTTCATGATGGCAATTGTCGGGGGCAATTTACATTAAATTAATGACAGAAAAATACTAGAAGCTATGGGAAGTTAATAGAGGAAAATCACAAAAGTCTCTCACGTCTCTCATAAAACAATAAGGTGATTGCTTAAGCTCATACAAATATTTTATATTAATTATAAGTGGTTTAAAAAAAAGTTGGTTCATTTGGAAGTGAATTTATATTAAAGATTTATTTATTTTATTTTAAAACCTACACCTATCTTCTTTATAAAAAAAATTCTAGATCCTGAAAAAAATTCTTAAACTTAATTCAAGTTAAAAAAAATATTTAGCTTCTCGAACTTAAAGGAATTTCTTGTTTTTATTTTTGATTTGCTTAGTTAATAACATTTCACACTGAAAGAAGTTGCCAGAAATTTCTTCGAGATGCCTAGTTAATTTCTAATTTAAATCCTATCCCATCCCTAATTTTCCCGCCGTGTACTCCCCAAGCGAAATCACTTTTCCTTTCCCAACTGGGTTACTCTGCCAGTTGGTCAGTCGTTGTCGTCCGGCTTAATCAGATAAAAATGTTGTCTGCATTTCATTTTAGTAACCACGCCGTCTTGTCAGCTTTTGCACTTGTCACTTGGCAGAGGCAAAAGACCTGGCCAGAGCCACCTCCCACTCCCTCCCGTGTGCAACTCCGATATTCCTACGGAGATCTCTCAGGCCCCGTTTAAGGCATATCAAATGCATTCGAGTGTGCCTAACGAAGTCCGCAAATATTAGCGCTGAGTTTGTCAGATTTATGAGCAAATCTCCATGCTGACCGAGTCCGAGTCCGACTTGGTTTCGGTCTCTGCTGGCTCTGTCTCGGCCATGTATCTCTGGGATTGGGTCCGAGAGTTGGCCATAAGTGGAACACACTGCAGTTTGTCGCCCCCGCCATGGCTGCGCTTTTCAAGCCAAACATTTGTAAAAAGGCGTGAAAATAATTCAGCGTCAAGTGACAGAAATGCCACACACATTGGCCCCGGGGGTTGTCCGTTTGCCAAAGGGGGAATCGAAGGAGAGAAGGGTGAGGCTCTGGACAAGGCAAATAATTGCTAGAGATGGGTCAATGATAGTAGATTTTCAGGATATTTTGTAAAGGAATATTCTTCTACTTAAGTTTTAAGAATTTAAAAAAAAGCCAAATAATGTAATGTAATGTAATGTAATATTTTCACAACATTTATTTTAAAAATTTAGAATTATCCTTCTGGGTATAAAAACGCAGTTAATAAAATTTTTTAAATAAGAAATTATATAAATAATGAATAAATAAAGTATAAAGAAGTTTTGTTTTAATATACTTCTTAATTCAACAATTCTTGTTTTAAATTCTTACGGAATGCATTCCAAATCTTCTCTATTATCCTGATAATTACGATTACTATCGGAAAACCAGTAAATAAAATGTACTAAGAAGAAATTATATAAATAATCAAGAAGGAGGCGGTTTATATATTGATATCCTTCTTAATTCAACAATTATAGTTATAAATTCTTTCGAAATACATTAAAAATCTTCCCTAACTTCCTAATAATTACAATTACTATCGATTACTAATATCTATCGAGAACAAACCCCCACCTCTAGCCCCCGATGATTCACGAAGCAAAGCCACAAAATTGCGGTCAGTGCGTGTGCGCAGCGAAATCGATTTGTGGAATGCAACTTTTGGATGCACTCGCCACAAAGCCCCCTCCTAATTCCCCCCAAGTCCCCTGCTAATAGCTGGGATTACATGAAAAGGCAGTCGACTTTGTTGGGATCTCGCCCACGCGTCACTTTCGCGGAGCAACGGCAACATGTTGCATATTGCATATTGCATATTGCACGTTGCATGTTGCCGGCGTGCGTTGTCAACATGCCATGTTGATAGCGCTCAGAGTTGCCAACCGATCAGCCGCTCAGCTCAGCCGATGGCCGATAGGCGATGACGATGACAATCGACAAGAAACATGGCCAAATGTCAACCGCTTACCAAATTTGGCCCGCAAATTGTGTCATAATTTGTAAAAAGCGCCACCTAGTGCATAAGCGAAATTATGCACTGCTAAAAATAAATATGAGAAAAAGGCTAAGGGTGAAGAAAATATGAATTAAAGTCTAGAAGTGAAATAAGGAAGAAATATCTGCAATATTTAGAGTTTAAGGACTTTAAATTCCTATAATAACCTAGATAAATAATTATCTGACTACCTTTATTAAAATTTAGGTATTATATCTTTAATTTAAATTATATTTATTTTTAATATAGTTTATTTATTAACCTAATTCTTTATGAAATACAACAGATAATAAATAAAGAGCCTGTGGAATCTAATGACTCCCTAACATAACTTCTCCTAATTAAAGGAAAGGAACATCTGCAATGTTTTGAGTTTAATAACTTCAAATTCGTATAATAACCTAAATAATAAATAATTATCTTAGTAACTTTATTAAATATAAGAGATTATATCTATAGTGCTAATTATAGTTATTTTTAATTAATTTAATAGGCTAAATCTTATAAAATACAACAGAAAATAATTAAAGCGCCTAATGACTCCCTAGCAGGACTTCTCTCAATTAAACCCTAGTTTAAAATACAAAATTAAATGCAAATTAAAAATGCAAATTCTTAAAATCAATCTAGAGGTATTTAGATATTTTTGTTTTAGATAATACTACTATAATTTTAATTATAACTATTTTTTGTTTTATTTAATAGTGTCATTCTTTATAAAATAAAATAGAAAATAATTAAAGAGTTTGGGGAATCTAATGACTCCCTAGCTGAAAAATGGTTACCTTAAAATCCGATAATGTAATTTAAAATTTAATAAAAATACCAAAATTATATGCAAATTAAATATGCAAATTCTCAAAAACAAACTAGAGCTTTTTAGATATTTTTTCCCGGTGCCCGCTGAAAATCCACAGTCGGCGTCATTCCGAAATTATGGCTGCCAGGGACCAATCCATGGACATCGACTAGCCACCAAATAGACAGCTCTCCGACTTGTCCAGAGACTTAAGCTTTTACATTCTGTCGGACAGCCTGCCTTGGGGTCTCTTTTTTTTCGGACAGGAGCCGGAGCTAGGGTTAAGGGGGGAACACCGGGGGCCCGCGGGGGGGTTAAAGTCGTGCAGCGGGTCGTGACAAATTTAACCTAATGATCCGAAATTATTGCACCTTAATTGCCCGGCTCGGCGATGCCTGTCTGCGGCAGCTAAATGGAAAATCGACGCGCAAATATTTAGAGAATTTTATTTATACTTTATATAATTTGTTCCACTTCGATTTTCGGCGCTTTTCGGCGTTCGGTAACTGTGATTTGTTTTTGGGGGCCTTTCGGCCATTTGAGCATTTGAGAGTGGACGGAGCGACGGGGCCAACTTTGGGCCAAGTTAGCAGGCAGTAAAAGTGATTTGTAGTTGCCGAAATGGCGGATTTGAGCCCGCTCTGAGTTATTTGGCGGCATTTGGCGGCTCTTGTCGTTTCGGTAGTAACTGTTGACAGTTGAATGCTCCTCGCAGTCAGCTCCGAGTCCAAACTTTAAGTTTTTAACTTGGGCTTAGAGTCTGACTCCTCTAAGTTGCATGTCAGCCGCGGCTTGGTTTTTGTTTTGCGATTCGGCGTGTAAAAATTTACACGACCGGCAAGTAAACACATTTTATGACCTTTTGCAGATTTGCCGCTTTGCCTTACTGCCTTACTCACTACTCGCTGATACTGATAGCCAAAAAAAGAGAGAAAAATCACCGCGGAAAGGCTGGAAAATCCCCCATTTCGAGAACGCTGTCATGTTATGAAAACGCAAAAAAAACCAATAATACAAACTGTGCGGGCAACTGCAATTGCAATTGTTTTCGGCTATTTTTGGTTATTTTCCGATATTTGCTAAAGTTCACCATGGGTTGGGTCAAGGCACATTGGCTGCGGCTGACCAGGTGTGTGAATCGATTGGATCTCGCAAATGGGGTAACCCGAGAATGCCCCCGAGATGTGGCGAAAAAGCCAGCCACAAATCGTGTAATCAGATCAATTAAGGCTAATTGTGGACCCACAAGTCTTTAGCCTTGAATTTCGAATGAGAAGCGGTCGTAGTCTTCTTAATCCCTTTTATAGAACACAGTGAAAAATGTGTAATATTTTAATTGAGTTACTTAACTGAAGAAGGGAGTAAATTATAATAAATTTATATTTAACACCCCATAAACCGAGTTCATATTAAAAATAAATACCCCCTTTAACATTTTTTTCCCTGTGCACCCAAACTAGTTCAGGTAGCTCCTCATAATCCCCCAATAAAACCGACTTAAATAAAGCCACAAAAAATTAGATAAATTATCGCGTGTATTTAAATATGAAGTCGGGACACACCAGAGCCAACTGAAAGTGAAATTTATTGGCCATAAATAGCTAGACAAAATCGATTAGTTGCTGCAGTGGGTGTGGCCGCCATGCCAGCCAAAGAGACTGAAAAGCTGAGAAACTGAAAAGCTGCAGAAAAAACATTTCCACGAATCAGCTGCAGGTGCATAAATTAAAGTGCGAAAATAATAATAATGATATGGGGGCAGGCAGTGCATTCGAAGCAGCTCGCAGCTCGCTCTCATTATGCGGCGAACAGGAAGCCAGCTAAATGCTAACTAACATGCAATGGCGCTGCTGGGTCTCATAGATATAGCTATAAATATATTTATATATATATATATATAGATATATATATATGGTTACATAGCGAGCGACACGTAATTGAATCAATGCGCCGAATGGAGTGTGTGGGAAAGTTCATTTGCAACGCCCCCACATGGGCTCCGAGCTGCAGCATTTCAATTCTATTGTTGTGCCCTGCCTTAGGATGGGGTGTTATGGCTGGCATAGAAATTCAGGAGCTTTAGGGGCTTACGTGGGCTGCTATATATATTTCTGGCCTAGGCAACACTAAGTGTTGTTAGGTGGAATCTTACATTTCCATTGAAAAGTTCGACATTTTTAAGCATAAACCTACTCAGAACGGTTTGACGTACGACTATCATTTGTGTTGTTTACAGTTACTTAAAAAAATCAATTTCGCAAAAAAATGGAATTAACTCGTGAACAT
>VNKF01011699.1:0-55723 GCA_008044355.1 Drosophila lacteicornis
TGTTTTTGCCTTAGTTTCTCTGGCCGAAATGTGGGGCTACCCATATTTAAGTGCCATAGTGATAGAAAGCGAAAATGGTAATATGTATTTCAGAGATTTAGAAGATTTGCTCTCTTGAAGATAATAATATGGGAAACATGGGATTTTTAAATTGTGATTAGGAGTTCTATCCCAAATATTAATTACCTTGTGAAGTAATAAAAAAATAAAAGAAATGAATTTGTTTAATTGCAGAATCATAAACATAATTAAGTGCCTTTTATGAATGAAACAAATTTTTAGAAAGAAAGAAAGCACAAAACACAAACAAATTTATTAAAATTAAAATTTAAGATTTCATGGCTTGAATTAATTTATTATGAGCCAATACTACCTAAAATTTTATGTTATTACTTCACCTAAACTTTAAGTTAATAAAATGAATATTTATCCTTCTTAAATCTACTTTAAAATATAGCTAATTATTAAAAACTTAACACTTTTTACTTTGTAGATGTAACTACCAATAAAATAATACAAAATATTCATGTAAAATCATTACAAAGCAGCTGTATTAGTTGAAATCTATTACTAAATAATAATTTAGCTTGCCCATTGATTTAAATTCAAGGTGAATACTCCCCAAAGCAAAAAGTGTCGTCGTCCGACTACAAATTTATGGAGCAGTCAAAGTTAAATATTTTATTACTGAATGGATGCAAATAATATGCGTTTGCCGCCATGGGAAAGCGTGCCAAGCACGTTTCGCAAAAGACAAAAATCAAACAAGACTTGGCCAAAAGTCGCCCTCTGTTTGTGTTCAACACCAGAAATCGAAAGCTCCCAAAGGTGGTTGGATGTAGGTGTGGACAGTTGGTTGTTGAGTGGGCCGATTCCGCACTTATATAATGGGACGAGGACCAGCGAAGCGTTAAAATAGCTGCCAACCATTGTGGAGATGGGCCAATGCCAATTGTTATGATTTGGCTTAGAAAGCATGACGACGAATGAACTATTCCATTCTATCGCAATGGTTCCATGATATTTTCTGTCAATACAAATACTGAAAAATGTAACAAAAGAGTTTTACTTTTTTCTTTTCAATAAGTTTTATCAAGTTAAATTTCAATTAATTGAAGAATTAAATCAGGAAAGAGTCAAGGTTAATTTAATGAATTTAAATCTAAGACAGTAGGTAGCTTTTTTTATTTTAAAATTGCTTAGCCTAGTTTTTTCATCTACTTTAATTATTTGTAGCTAAAAATAAATATAAAATAAATATTTTTGTACCTTAAACATAGTACAGAATTTGAAAAATATTTGTTTATGATTAAAAATGGTTATTATTATTACTTTTTTGATTTTCATTCTCCAAATCAGCTATTTAATTAATTTCTATTCTTTCTTCTCCGTGTTCTTGCAGCACAGTACACAGAAACCGGAGGCAAAGGATCCACCTCCCATTCAGAGCAAGGCCAATGGCAATGGATCCGCCGGTGTCGTTGTTAACCTGACCGAAGCGGAGGCCCAGACCAAGGCCAAGCGGGAGTGCCGGGAGCAGAAGCTACGCAATACTTTCGGCTGGGCCAGAATAGATATTCTGACCATGCTGATTGTGTTCATTATCCTGGCCTCGTTGTCCTTCTCGCTGGTTGTGGAGGCCCTGCAAACTCTGGTCCACATCGATCATCAGGATACCATGCACCTGCCGATTCCCGTGATGATGCTGGGATTCGTGGGCTTGATACTGAATGGACTGACATATCTGTTGATTGGCGGATATACGCTGCATCAGGGCAGTTTCCTGCACCTGACTCCCGGTGGCAATGTGGTGCTCGAGCGTCCCATGTCCAGCAATATGGACGTATCCCTGACGCCGATGCAAAGGCAGCTGAGTAAATCTCGGAACGATCGGCAGTTGCGCGACGAATTGGAGGCGGAGGTGGGCAGTGTTTACTTTGCGACCAAACGTCAGGGAGCCGTGGAAATGCTTCGCGATGTCTCCAGCACCATCTTTGTGATTGTGTGTGCGGCGATCGTTTATGTGGCGGAGGATGAAGAGCACACGGCCAAGTTCATTGATCCAGTTCTGTCCATCTTCTCCTGTGTCCTCCTGGTGTCGCTCAGTTATCCCTACAGTGAGTACAAGAGAGTATTTTCGGGTATGGAGAAGGTATTAACTCTATTTTTCCATATCTCCCACAGTGAAGGAATCGTGTCTGATCCTACTGCAGACCATTCCCGGCTCCATCGATCTGGAGATCTTCGAGCGGACTCTGGAGAGCAAATTCCCGGAGATTATCAGCTATCATGATCTGCATATCTGGCAGTTGGCCGCCCATCGTTACGTGGCCACCATTCACATCCAGTTCCAGAATCCCAAGCTCTACCTCAAGATCATCGATCAGGTGCGAACGTATTTCCATGATCAAGGCATTGGAGCGGTCACCATCCAGCCGGAGTTCTATCCGTCCACCAATAAAGATGCCTCCGCATCGCTGGAATGCCTGATGCAATGCCAGGCGGCGGAGTGTATCGAAAAGGTTTGCTGTCGCGACTCTCGCGCCGATCTACGCGAGATCTGCGATGCTCCCGATGGCCGCAAATCATCCACATCCACATCATCATCGCAGGCCAAGAGCAAATCGAAATCCTGTGCCGAGCTGAGTTCAGTGGTTGTGGAGAAGCCCAAAGAACTGAATGCAGCCCAGCTGCTTGAGGGCCAAGGACCCAAGGAGCTGGCAAAGTCCATGCCCGGATTGCCACAGACGTTAGCAGAGGAAGATGCAGAAGCGGACGCGGAAGAATCCACTTCCTTGCCCAATGACAGTCCACCGACGAGAAGCGAGTGATTCAACTTGAATAATCCAAAACAAATTGAATCAAGGCTTAACGATTTTAGCTAGTTCTTAAGTTTAGCTTACGAATATTTGCCATATCTATTTGCTTGAGCTCCTTTTTTATATGAACGAGACGCTTAGAAAGCACTGGTTAAGCTAATTATTGTCATAAGTTTTCATTGATAGCGGAAGAGCATGCGCTGAGGAGTACAAATACCAAGTGTAGGCATCGTCGAAGCGCTGAGGATTAAAAATGCAAAAACTACACACCGTCTGCGCTCGAAAGAAATTCGATTTTCATTAAGTTTTCCTGCACTTTCTGTCTTTGTGTTGTCTGATTTTGAGGTTGGGCTTCGATCCTTAAAATAGCTGCCCAACCAGGGTATTAACACTGTATTTTTGTTAGTTTTGCATTACTAAGGACAACGATATCAGTCGGATTAAATTGACTTTATTATTATGTATAATATTTCCTACTCGGCTTTCATTTATATGCTTTTTAATACTTCCAACTCTTGTGACAAAAAAACAACAACTTAATTTTGCCACCAGTGCATTTAATTTAACAAATAATTTGTTTTTAAGGTATATTTACTATTTGTATATGTTGTACTGCGCATAATTCTAAGAAATTTACAACCGAAATATTACAAAAAATATATATATGTAACTTTGACGTGTCATTAGCTAAGCAGTTTTGTTTTTCTATCAATTATAAATACTCCAGTATAAAAATATTTGGATTATGCGTAAGTATTGCAGCTCTGCTTAAGTAATTTTAACAGGAATAGGCTCCACAAGGGGCCTCTCCAACCGGTGGGTACATAAATATACATTTAACAACGGATATCTCCGATATCAACAACGGACAGGTCAGTTAAGATAAGGCCGTGAATAAGATACAACATTTTGTGATTCACTGGGGGAGCTGCGACTCTGTGACTCTACTTGCCGCCCAGGAGGTACTCCAGAGTGAAGAGTCTTATAATCAGCGCCAGGTTGTTCGTTGTCGCATAATCAATCACGCTCTCGTTATCGTCGGCCGTATGCCAGACACTGGGAAAGGGCACCGGAATAAGGTGGAGAACGGGCACGTTCCGGCGCAGGAAAGGTATGTGGTCGTCCTCGATGAAGGAGGATCGCATGGCCTGCGACTGGAAGTAGCGTGTGGGATCCCGCTGCGAAATCCCACTGTTGGCATAGCGCTCTAGGAGCCCGAGCTTGGCCAGACGCGTCTCCACGGACTGCATGCGCATATACCAGGACTCGGTGTTCTCGAAGAAGCTGTAGAAAGCCGGATCGGGCGCTCCTAGGAGATCCAGCAGCACCAGCATATCGATGCTGTCCAGTTTTCCTTCGTTCTGCCACCGCTTGGCTAGATGTCGGGCACCATAGATGGAATCCTTGGGTCCCCATTCCTGGAAGGCCTCCTCGCCATCGAAGAACAACAGCATCAGGCTGAGTTTGCTCTCCTTGAGGGACTCCAGCTGTTGCTGGAGCACGTAGGCCAGGTTGAGGAGCATGGCACAGGGCACCGCCGAGTCGGTGGCCCCCAGGAACTCGACTCCAGGCATATACTTGCTGTCATAGTGACAGGCGAGTACCAGAAATCGTTCCGCATTCGGATTCAATCGAGCGATAATGTTATGAAAATGCAGCTTTCCCTTGATCGGAGCGTGGTCATGGAAGCTGTTCACCTCCACGTCCCACTCCAGATCCCTCAGACTCTGGACTATGTACTGCCGCACGATGCTGTGGTTTCCGGATCCCACAATTCGGGGTATCAGGATGTTGCCGAGGGCCTCCCGCAAGTGTAGTTTATCCGATAGGTTGCAATACTCTAGGAACTTGGAATCGGACAGCTCGCTGGGATTGTAGGATATCTGCAGGTAAAGGGAATGAAAAATCCGAATTTAGTGGACAGCTGGAAGAATGTAAGAACCGGCAGCAGCACCTGAGATCGCCCGACGAGATTATCGCGCAGGGAGACGGAGCCGCGGGCCAGGGTGGCCATCAAAGCCGCCTGAAGGCAAAGCGTCCACATTTTGGCTGGCAATCGTTGCAGCATTCTGACCAAGACTACGTGGCGTGCGTATTTTGTGGCCTTATGAGTGGGAGTGCTGCGCCCCAACCAACAACAGGTGGTTCAAATCAATATAGCGCCAGGTGCGCCGAATTCTAAGGTGGTACGTCTGCGGCAAGGTACCGCACAAGACTGCGGCAGCATGTGCTGTTGGGAAATCTCTATGCGCGGCTAGTAATTTATCATTCTACGCGAATTCTTTCGCTTTGAATAATTAAGGCACAAACAGCAAGAACAAACAAAAAACACAAATTGCGAGCAGTAACAGCTGTACAGTAGTGGCCAGGTGGCAACGCCTAGCATAAACAGGTGGCAGCACCACACACAAGTTCACGGGCGTGCAAAGAAATTTCTTTAAGGGGACGAAACAAATATTATTTTTGCTTTTAATTCAATTTTATTTAATGAAATGATTGTCATTTGTGCCTTTTCAAAACTCTGAAATAGTTATTCTTAGATTTTAGAATATAATATAATTCATTATTGCAAGTCAAATTCAGATACAAATAATGGTTAATATATCCGCTCTAATCTACTAATTTACTAAAAACTGATAATGTACACAGCTAAAATAACTTATTTGTAAAGATATTTCAAGGTTTTCTTACGGCAAATTGATACCTAATTTTCCAAATTTCATTTTTATTAAAAACTTAATATCCTGCAACCTAAAGAGACTGAGAAGATTGCCCCTTTGCACTTCACTGCACACGTAATAAATTCCTCTAGAAAACATAAATATTTCGATTCTTTTCCCCTCTAACCTTTGGAATATCCACCAGCTCGAAGCAAGCGCCTAGATTGTAGATCTTTTTTCGAGGCCTCGGCAGTAAGCGCTTGACCGCCTCCATCAGCGAGTAATTCCTAAACAGCACACGCATTTTAACTATTTGTTGTCTATTTTTTAATACAAACTATGCACACAAAACACTAGACAACACACGTTTTCCACGCTGTTATCGAAACTTATGCAATGAAAAACGATTACACATGGTTACACAGGCGCGACGACTTTCTCCTCCCTCGCTGGCATGTAAACAACTGCATTTATATGTAGTATGTATGTACAAGAGTGATTTTCCGACTTATTATTAATGGAAATGGGAAAACAAGCAGTCCGGTAGATGAGGATTAGTCCGCCTTGGAGGCCTTGGATCCGGGAGCTCCGAAGTACGCCCGGTAGATATACAGTCCAAGCGCGATATGCAGAGATACGACGGCACCCACGGCAGCTGCTATGTTCACTTTGACTTCGGAAATACTGAAGAATTGGTCGAGAACGAAGCCTTTGAGAACAAAGAACGTCAGCACGGGCAGGAAGACGATGAGCATGCAGTAGAAGAGCACTGTCTTGAAGGAGCTGTAGTCCTGCGAGTCCTGGTGTCCAAAATAAACAAGGGATTAGGCCAGCCGGCAAATGGGGGCGATTCGGGATGTGAATGGAATTACCTGTGACTGCTGACGCGTTTGTTTCGTCGGGCCCCCGTTGCCTCCAGTGGTCTTCTTCGTCTTGTTCGACATTTTTCAGTTAACTCGAACCTCGGCTTAATTGAAATAAGTAATGATTTTTTTAATTTCTGGTTTTGCTTTGGCCTGCCATTCGGTTATCAGAAATATTTGACAAATCACAAAATCACATGATAAAATAGTAGTACCTTTTGCCAGTAAGAATATACCAGAATATACTGTGAATACCAATATTCGATTACCTCAGGCAACGTATTTTTGTATTTTTATTAATTTAAATGTTTGTACATTTTATCAATTCTACTCTTTAAAAAAAAAAGTAATTGAGAATTTTTTAAGCCTTATTATTGTTTTTGGATTATTGGATAAAAACATAAAATTCACCTAAGAAAATAAAAGAATTGCATTACACCTTTTTCGGATAGATGTATAATTTAAGGCCGATTTTTCAATGTCGGGTTAACGTTTTCCATTGAGGTAAATTGTAAATTAACTGAACAATTTTTAAATAAACCATTTCTTCTATTAATTAATTTATTCTTTATTTATTAGTTTCTTAAAAAATATACAGAAACCCTTGCGATGGACTTGGTCCATTATTCATAAAGATTTCCTTTGGATTTTTAAATTACATCAATAAATTTAATAAAGTTTTATAAAGTGCGCTTGTACCACAAATAAGTGCTACTGTTTTGACCGCTGCTGTTCAATCGACAACGAAATTAGTATATTTCGGTATATTTCCCGCAACCTCAGCGGCATATTGCGACACTGCCCCTGTGGTCACACTGCAGCGAAAGGGAAAACAAAGCAAACGACGAAGACGCGAATCAAAAGGCGCACGCGGCAAAATGTAAAAACTTGCTTATTGGTTTATTTTTAACAGTTGCCGTCATCGCAGTCGCATTTGGCCGATTGCTCGCCGCACCGCTTGCGTGTGTTAATTAAATATATTTCAGCCATTGCCAATTGCTGCGTATATTCGGCGGTAATTAACTGAGCTCAGCGCCTGCAGTTAGCCGCACGCTTTCGTACAGTTGAGACGCGCGTTTTTTTTTTGTTCAATACATATTTGTTGTATTCTTCGTTGGGGAATTTCCACTGCAGCGCAGCGCGATGGTTTTGACAAATTTCGAGTGCTGGGCACATGGCGGCGATCCGTCATCGGCCGCTGCCGCCGGTTTCGAAACCGGCAGCCTTCGCCCCCACCTGGATCCCTTCAATCCGCGTGCCGTTGGCTTCATTAGCGATCCCAACAATAACAATAGCAGTGACCACAACAGCACCATAGATGGGCAGACGACGCCGGAAGTCCTGCCACTGGAAGTGCTGCGCTGCAAGAAGCGCCTGAATCCCAGCGATCTAGATCCGCATGGCGACGGCTGTGGAGGCGATGTGGACCATCCGGTGTACACCAAGCGGTGTCGCTACGATGACGCGGATCTGGCGGCGCAGTATTGCAATGGTAAGTACAATCTAAACAAGATTAAAATATTAACTTTTCTAAGTAATAGATAGGGAAAGCAAAGAGCGCATTTTTCTAATGTATTTAAGATATAAATTCCCAAATCAACTAAAGATTAAAGGCTACACCTCTTGTTAGTATTATTACCTCAACTGTATACATACACTGTAAATATGGTAAATCAAAGATTTTACCTTAGCAACAGTTGTCGTTTTACATATATGCAAATAAGCCTTTTAACTAAGGTTGTCTTGGGAAATCTTTCAATTAATTAATAACTTTACCTAAATAAATAAATATTAAGTATGTAAGTAACTTTAAGTCGTAACTCTTGGGCTTGTAATCATTTGACCTTGGGGTCGTAAGCTTTGCGCACATTTAATTGGCGTTGCGTGAAAAGTGTCGTAAAAGTTGTGAATTTACAAAATTGTGTGTTGACCTTGCGCCCCCAAAATTCGTTTTCTCTCGAATGGTGTGAGGGCTGTGTGTGTTGTGACCTGTGTTATCAGTTGCCATTATTAATTCGGTGCGATTTCTGCTATCGCTGACATATGGAATCCACCGCTCTCTCGGAACGATAAGCTCTTGACAGCCCCGCTTAGGCAAACCTGCCTCATAGCGTCGGCAAACACACGACTCTGCTGTTGTTGTTGGGGATTATATATGTACGTTCGAGACAGCTGAAGTTCCCTTTGCCTTTTAAAAAGGTTTGAGCAGCGGAAAAACACAGGCAAGAAGATGTACAATACATCAAGAGAGTTTGAATCCATATCTATACCTTTTTTTTATGGCAGTGAATGTTTTATGGCTCTCTGACTTCCTATAATGAAAGTTTGGGGTTTTCCTTAGATTCTAAACACCATATCTATACAAGTTTAAGTTTATGAATTAGCTATTGAGTCTAGAAAATCTTTATAATATTAACATAAAGATTAATAATATTTAGTTCTAGTGCTAGAAGTTGATTCTAAACAAGTAGTGTACTTAGGCGCTATTTATATTGATTCAATATGATTATATTTATAAATAATTCAGTTAATAATAGATAATACACTTTTGATCACTATTTCCACATTAAGCAATTCGTTACCTTAGCAGTTTTCCCCCCAAGCTAAAACTAACCTTATCAACAACACAAACGCAAACATACAATAAAAAGTAACAAAAAAACTACTCGGAGATAAGAAATGACAACAGCGGCAACTCGCTGCTCTGCTCCGAATTGGTTATAAATAAACGATCGGTAATTGGGGCAAATATCGATAGCAGGCAGCGTCAACGTGAGTTGTTGCGCTTGCATTGATCAACCACTGAGAAAAATAAGGTTTAGTATGACTTTGTTTAGTTGTAAAATTTTGTAAATTCAATATAGCAAATAATAGCTGCCATAATTCCTTGCATATTAATCGTAAATCTCTTTCTCTCAGATTTCTTTTCACTGCCTGCCACACAAATAATTGGAACACAGGCCTGTTTGATGGATTACGAGATGCAGGCCAACGGCGGCGGCATGATGATGGAGTCAGAGCCCACTCTTCCACACCAATACCAACATCAGCAGCAGCAGCATCATGAGCAGCAGCAGCAGCAGCAGTCACAGCCACAGCCGCAGCAGCATCAACGCATTTACCAGAATTATCAAGGTCATTTGCATCGCGCTAACCGTGATGTGAGTCGTTGCATGATGTCGCACATGATTTAGGGAAAATAAGATATACATTAATGTATATAACTCAGAGTGAAGAACGCACAAGAAACACACACACACATGCAACCGTTCACCGAGCGAGAACGCGTCTCTCTATATTTGTATCCATAAATTTCGCATATTACTCATAAGCAAATTGGATTTAAATAATTCGCAGTACACAGATACCTAACACAAGCCAAAAACAAACAAAGGAAATGAAAAGAAATTGTAAAAATAACGAATCAATCAATATGTATTCTAAATGAGTTGTTGATCCCCGCAATCATCCTATATTGTACAAAGCAAAAGCGAACTCAAAGGAAATCTGTATTGATCTCGTTAGATATGTTGCCACATGTACTTAATTACCTAAAGCAGTGAGAAATACCTAACTTAACCACAAAATATGAATCGTTACAAAGCAATCATTACAATCAATTAGTACGAAAGCAATATAAACTTAAGTGAAATGTTAAAACAGCCTAATTCGATTGCTAAGAGCCTTCACAAAGTGTTGGATATACAGTATAAAGTTATATGAGAACAGATTAGCATAAGTTTAAGTCCGTAACACCATAAGTTCAAAATGTATGCCAGAAATGATTAACTTCTGTAATATGTACAATAACTACCATTCTTTTATTATATTTTTTTTTTTATTCTTAATTTTTTTGATGCTTAAACTCGTTTGAGATTTTTTAATTGCAATTTTAGTTTTAATTTGGCTTTACTTTGTCTGAATAACAAAGGAAATATGTAAACAAATGAATATCTAAAGTTAAACAAAGAGAAGTAATGCGAAAACACTTTGTGAAAGATCTAGAAAAAATGTGCAAGACCTAAAAAATTAAAATGAAAACGAAAACTCCATCAACTGATAGTCAAACCTCTGTCCACTCTCTCTCGCCCGTCTACAGAATCCTCAGAGCAACGAGAGCCACCGCCATCGAAGAAAAAGCGAAGAAATTATCCTTTAGAGAAAATTCACTTAATTACCGAAAGCAGCAGCAGTGAAGCTGTGGCGGACTTGTATATAGCCACGCATGGCGGTTGCCTGCATCACTTCAGCAAGCTGAGTGGCTGTGGCCTAGAGGAGTCTGATATCTGATATCTAAGCAAATAGCCCAAAGGGTTACCTGTAGTAGCCTCCAATCTAAGTACAATCGATCATTGTAATAGCCTAACCTAAGTAGCAAAGTAAGCTCGCGCATGTATCGCAACCTGAAGGTGCTTTGTTCTAGTATTTTGATTTCTAATAAAAATCGTAAGCTACCAAAACCTCTAGGGAGATGCGTTTTTCTATAAATTAAAAAAATCCCTAATCATGCTATTATTTGATTATTTTAATCTTGAACTCACCTATTTTAGGCCTTTATTTGAGGAAAATGCATTGCACAGCAATTTAAGACAGTTGAGCCGGTATACGGCACCCTACTGCCACATTAAAGAAGCATATAATACCTATGATCTGATATCTAAATTATTCCCATTATCTTGATTGTTGATTAGCATAAATTGACGATGGAATTGAGGCATTTATGATACGAAATTGGGTGAAATGGGGCTTGAAATGCACTTTCCATGACACCGTTTCAAAGCAGATACTTTTCAGCAGATTGACATGCATGAGCTTCTGCTGAAAGTACAGAAGTTACCTACCTGCTTTTACCTATCCTTATCCATTGACAGTTTATTTCTATTATGAAAAACGAAAACAAACTGAAAAATTGTCATTGTTACTATTTCTATTGGATCTGTTTTAAAAGTTCAAATAAATCGATGTTAATCGATTTAAAATCGATATTTGCTTATCAAAACATCGATTCTTTTCCAGCTAAAGGGGGCAATCAAGAGACATTTTTAGGATTTTTGTAGCATTAAACTGAAGATAATTTTTCTAAAGTTTTCATAAAGGTTGATTAATTTAAATGAAATGATTAAATGATTAATTTAATTAAATTTAATCTATTTCCTCAGCAGAAGATTCGATCTAGTGATTTTTGTGGGCTATTAGATGTAGATACTAAATATATAAGTCAGATCTACATATATCCTGCTATAAAGCACAACTTATTTGCAAGTTTGGAAATATGATTGCAGGGCTAATTATTCTATGGTGGGGGCACTAGACATCGTTATTTCAACCAAAACGAAAGATGATATAAGTTTCAAAGGTATGTAAGCCTTACTATATTTTCAAAATTAATGAGTACAGTGTTTCTATGTTGGTGGTATCCACTAGATAAATGCAGCGTTAAATGCAATTGAAAGTTAGTACTTAAGAATACTAGATGCGGCTGTAACTGTGCAATCCTGTCCTGATCGCCGTCAGATCTGCAGCGTTTGCTGCTGCTGGTTCTCCAGGTTGATGTAGTTTTCCTGGACGTCCTTCACCATGAAGTCCACCAGATTGCCCAGGTCGTACTTATGCTGCCAATGCCAGTCCCGTCGGGCTTCCGAATCGTCGAACACTTCCGGCCACGAGTCTGCGATCGCCTGGCGGCTGTCCGGCTTGTAGGTCACATGCAGATGGGGCACATGCTTGCTCAACCGGTTCGCCAACTCCTCCGGAGTAAAGGACATGGCAGTGACGTTGTAGACGCGGCGCTTTAGCAGCTCGTTCGGCGCCTTCATGAACTCCAGAAGGGCCCTGGAATACGAAAAATATATTATATATAAAATATTATATGAACCTTGTGGCAATCCGTAAACCCATAGAATGCAGGGAGTAGCAATTTATGTATATCTTTACTTTTTTTTTAGAAAACTGCTAAGCGTTTGTTATTGTCTGCAAAAACTCACCGCAAACAATCCTCGATGTACATCATGGGCAGTCGGGTGTCGGGACGCAGGTAGCAGGTGTATTTTCCATGTCGCAGAGCCTCATGGAAAATGGCAACGGCGTAGTCTGTAAAGGACATGGTTAAAGGGATTTTACATTAATAAAATTGAGAGGATTTAATTTAATTCTTTAATTATTCACAGAAAACTCTCATTGTTCCGCAAGCTAAGATGGGTCACCAGATCAAGTCAGTGTGTGGATACCTACAAGCTGATATTTAAATTAAGCCCATTTTTTGTCTTGCTCTTTGATTACCATCAATTGGCAATGGAATTAAGGCGTATTTTTGATAGGAAATTGGATTAAATAAGGCTTGAAATGCGCCCTCGACGATGACACAGTATTAGTTTCAATGGGTAAAGGTAACGTAGAAGATATTTTCTACCAGATTGATATGCTTGAGCTTCTGTAGAAAGTAAACTCCTCGTACCTGTGGTGCCTCCGCCTGGCGGATCGCTGGATATAACTCCGGGGAAGCGCAGGCATCTAAAGTCCAGGCCAAATTTGTGGTAATAGTATTCGCCAATTAGCTCGGCATGCACCTTGGAAACGCCATAAATAGTGCGCGGTCGCTGGATCTGTGTAATACAAGATGACACACTTTAGTATCGAACAAACATTGTTTCCGGAGCAGGAACAGGAACTGGAGTAGGACAGGAGGTGACCTACCGTAACATTCGGCGTGGGGTTCCGGGGACTGTCGGGGCCGAAGGCACCAATGGTGCTGGGCACGAATATGCGGAGCTTGTACTGCTTCGCCAGCTCGATGACATTGTGCACACCCTCTATGTTTACCCTGTAAAATAATAAAAATAAATTCAATTGATTTAAAATAAATTAAATTACATAATATAGGTATTTTTAAATTCTGTCCTAATGTAATCGATTTGGGGAATGGCAACCTTAAATTTTCTATTTAAAATCGCACCTCACTGCCAAAGGCACATTCTGCTCGCCAACGGCACTGAGCAGGGCCGAAAAGTGGATCAGCCAGTCGACGCGATGGTCCACAACGATCTTTTGCAGCCCCTTGAAGTCCAGGATGTCGGCGAAGATGTACGGCCCATTCTCCAGTATCTCCTGGCTGGGCTTGATGATGTCCGAGAGGATCACACTCTCGCTGCCGTACTGCGAACGCAGCAGCTTGGCGCACTCGATGCCCAGTTGGCCAAGACCACCTACAAAAATCGTGAGCAAACCATTTTCTTATGTTGAGAAATATTTTAACAAACATCGTAGTCCCATCTAGAAAACAATTCCTTAGTTTAAAAGATATTACACGACTTTATTCAATTCTAAATAAAGTTGCAGTGTGGATTTCGACTTAATAAAATTGAAAAAAAAAATTCTAAATTAAAATCAAAAATGAAAAAAGACAAGTTTATGGAAACTAATTGTTCTAATTCTCCAGGTATGATAACTTAAATCAGAACAGAAAGCACAAGAAAAATGTTGCTAGGAACATGTTGAGAAACACAAATTGATGCTTGCAGGATGTTGCAGAGGTTCACCTTGAATTTAAAGCGTTAGAAAAAAGCCTTAACTCGCGAGAAAGCTAATTTCTCTGCCCAGCCTCTACCGGCATACGCACAGAATATTAACAAGGCATCATTGAGTTCAAATATTAATTCTATTGTAAAGTCTAGCTTTTTTAAGAGTTAAATATATATTTTTGTAGACAAAGATTTTTTTTGATGATATATTAGAAACAATTTTTTAAATTGGTTATCATAACCTTCCACTTTGTTCTTTCTATTACTCACAGAAATGTAAATTGAATATGTTTCCAGGCAATAACCAGTGCCTTACCACAAAATATTATTTGACAAACATTTTAGCACCTTGTTTCTTGAAGAATGCATATAAATGGAGTTCTCTAATATTTTGACTCTATTAAAAAAGAAACTTAGAATAGAAAATAAAAGAAAAGTCAATCATCTTTTTATTTATTGATCTCTTTTTGGCCAGCTGTTGGCCGTCTGTCTAATCAGCCTTGGAGCTCATCATCGCTTTGGCAGACGCCGTGGATATATGCAATATAAATATAGACGGATACACGTGGCGCCGGCGACTACTGACCTGTGATGAGAATTTTGGGTGGTCTCCTCTGGACGGGCACCTGGTGGACGTTGCGTCGCTGGACCAACTGGCCAGCGGCTGCTACTGGAGTAATCCTTGTGATCCTGGGAACCGCGACGGAAAGCGAGAGCGAAGTCGAGGCGGCGGGGCCGAGGGCCAAGCTGGCAAGGCACTTGCGAAACATTTTCCCGGATCTCTGATCTCAGCGAGCGACGATTTTCAACTGATTTCGAAATTTGCGAAATATTTCTCACGAGGCCCTCAGAATTACTGCCACAACTAATTTCCGCGCTATATGTTTTCGCATATATGACATCGCGTGAGCGCGAACTCGGATCCCGTCGGCTGGCTAGTCGCTCGCCTTTGGTTTAGTGAGTATTAGTTTGTTGGCAGCCATTCAAATTCATTATGAGCTCCATGAGCTGCTGGGGCAACTGTCGCCATGGCGAGCACTGGTTTTGTTTGGGGCCCCAAGTTGAGTGATTCAATAAAAACGAAAGCTGGCGCGATGCGGAGGAGGCCTGGCAGTGGACAACAACAACAGCCCGGAGATGGAATTGGATGGATGGATGGGTTTCCTTTTCGGCGGCGGGGCACATGTCTAAATCTGTTCGAATTCCTCATACATACATGTACTATATATATTATACATTGCGTAGACAGTGGGTTATGTGGTTATGTAAGTGCGATTGTGCGCTAAACAGGGTGATTTTTAGTGGGGTTCACGGGACAGGCCCCCATTTTAGGTGGGTGTGTCTCGGCAGGTTTGGGAAATCGTTACTTCTTGAGAATTTCCTGGTTTTTATCAATGTTTCCTTTTAAAATAAATAATATTTTTACTGGTTTAATATTTTGAGAAGTTATTTGATATAAAATTTAAAATTGGTAAATCTCTACAAATTATTTTCTTCCTATATATTTTAGACTCGGTTTTGACCGCTTTAATTAATGAACTAGTTAAATTTTTTGAAGAAATACATATATTGCTACTTTGTCTATTTTAAATTATATTTTCTAAATATGTTAAACATATAAATATATAAAAAATATTTCGGCAAGAACTTTTGTCTTGATCTTTTAAAGAATTTTAGTTTCTAGTTAATTTAATTAATATTATATAAGTTTATAATAATTATTCGACTTTTATTTGCAATTACACAATTATATCTTAAAGCATTTTATGGACTTTAGCATCACGTGCTCATGAGACTTAAGCTACCGAGTTACTAACCTAAACTCATTCCGAAAAATCTGTGAAATTCATATAGAATCATACCACCCCGTGATTAATGATAATTTATCCCTCTATGCTCCGCAAATCATATTAACCTTGAGTGCGAAATTCAATTTCGTTGACAATGAACGCCAGTCCCTCGGGGGTCAGTCTTGAAATGGATTCCAATTGGCGGGTTAAGCTAACTTAATCCGAATTCAAATCGGACACGTGTAGTGTCCAGATAGTTCAGATAGTGCAATGAATTAGCACTATAGTAGATTTTCCGACTTTGATCTTATCATCTAGAGCGGTTTCCGACGGCCTTGACAACCCCTTGGATTCTCATTCTCTCAAGTGCATGACGTCGATGGATTTGCATAAGGCGCGCGGGTCTAGTAAATATTGTGCACATATGTAGAACTAAAAATATTATTATTTATTTGCTTGACTTGCCAGTAGAAAAGCTAAAAAAACAGCTGAGAATTTCACTTTTCACTCTCTCTATCTTTTTGGGCACGGATGTTTCAAAATAAATGTGAAATTTAGGGAAGCGAAAGTGGAAAAGAGAAGCCAACCGACAAGGGCTTATGTCACATCGCATAAAGCAATTTACGCGCTTAATGAGGACTTTAATTTAATTTGTAGGAAACTAAGCGAAGACAATAAAGATGAGATGACTTCCTCAAGGAAATGTAACCATTTTTTATACAGATAGTGGGAATTTATTTGTTTTTTTTTTCATCCTAAAAACTTACCTTGTTTACATTTTTAATAAAAAAATGTTTTTTACGTAAATAAACTTGAGCTTAGTTTAGGATTTGGATAAGAAATACTAAGATTAAGATAAGAGTAACTTAAACGTTTATAATGTAAGTAAATACAGGAAGATTCAGCCTTTAATTTCTGTTAGAATTCAGCCCTGAATTTCCGGGGCTATTTCTCCAGGAATTTTAGGATGATTTCGCCCGGAATTTTTGGAGAAATTCTATCCTAAATTTCGGGGGAATTAAGTCCTGCATTGACGGACAATTAACGGAAAATCCTCGTTAAAAAGAAATTTTCATATTCTGAAAAAAGTACGAGAACTTAAAAAAGTAAAATATAATTCTTTTTCATTAATAATTTAAGGTACATATCAAAAAATTATGCAGTAATCAAATCTTTAATTTCCCAAAGATCGCCTGCTAAATTTATAGAACTGACTTTTACTTTTGGGACAGTTCTCTGTGCTCTTGAAAAATGTAAAAACCTCAAAGGAAACTCAATATTTGCTTGAGCTTTTTGAGTATACATTGCAAATCTTTGTTTACCCTTAAACTTTTCCAATTAATTAGTTAGGAAACCTCAACTTAACCCGATGCCACCTCAGCTGTTAATGTGGCAATTAAATGAAAACCCGAAAATTGCTCTTGGCCTTCGTTGCCACAGTTATTTCCTGTCATAATTCTCCTAATTTCACTTGCAATTTCATTTACCGCCGCCGCCTTGTAGTGCCAATAATAAACTTATAAACGACTCGACCTGGGCCATCTCGTGGGGGAGAGGGACCGACCTCTGATCCGTGGTCACAGATCGCCTCACCCGCGTTCCACAACGGAGTCCACTCCCCAGCGAGAGAATCAGTCAAGTGTGGCGCCCGCCATGGAACCCAACTCCGACACCGTCTTCGACTCCAACTGGCAGGAAGCCCTCGAGCCAACATTTCTGGTAGAGATCTTGAGTAATCCGCTGGGCTGTAACATTTTTCGAGCAACAGTTCCAGCGTGCATTCCAAGCGAGGCGGTTCGCCCAACTAGAAGAGTCGGAAAACCCATCGAATTTAAGTCGTTTAGTAAGATTAAATAAATAAATAATCAAATCGAAAAGCAAGAGTGAATCTGAAAGTGAAGTGAACTAATTATTGCTTAAAGGCTTAACTAAATACTTAAGCAAGAGTGTTGGCTTAATTTAATGAAAGTTGGAGTTTTAATTTAATTGAAGTTGGAGACGGATTGTCTCTTAATTGGATTTTTGTCGTAGGAGTCAAAGATAGTATTTATTGGATTAATGCGTAATTGAGTAAGTTTAAGAGTATTTAAAAGTTTAAGAGGCAAAATTATACTACAAATGTAATGTAAAAATATTATCATATACTGAAACTATAGAAATTTTTGAACAGAATATATTTTAGCGACCTTTTAAGCCGTTATACTTCCAGATCTTTCTGGTTATCCCTTCATTCAGTTTAATTTCAATGATTTCCTAATGTTACAGCTTGGTTTTCTTCGTTGCCATCCTCGATCTATTAAAGTAGCTCAACTCACCTACATCTGAAATCCAAATCTACATTTCTGAAAGAACCGTTCGATGTAGAACTAAACAGTTACTTAATTATAAGGAGAAAAGAAATCAGAGCAGGTGAAATTGTCGCGGGAGATAGTACGTACATATGTAGGGGAAAAGGAGGAGAGTCTTGGGGATGGGGTCTTCACTTAGTGTGACTTCAAGCCGTGCAAAATGCAAGAAATTACACACAGCTACACAGGCACTGACAGATACAAGTACAGATACAGATACATGCAGAGCTGTAGCTTCAGCTACAGATGCAGATACTCGCGGAGCCGAACAATGATGAAAACGACAATAATTTCAAGGTTCGTTTGATGTAAACTCCGCTGCGCATGCGTAGAAGCGCGGCAGAGAAGATAACACAAAAAGCTCCATAAACCGAACCCTCGAAGCGGCGGTTTTAGCGTTTTCACTCTATTCCAAAGTTTTGCAGCTGCTGTTTTTCTGTTTCTCTATTTTTTTTCTGCTTTTTGTTAAATGATTACAAAATTTTCGTTGAAAAGCCATGTTACGCTTCTCGGCGCAAAGAGTTTCTTTTTGGAGTTGAGTTGCGCAGTTGCATGGATAGAGGGTGGAATGGTTATAGTTATAGCCATGCCATGGAAAGGTATAATGTCTATACGTTATGAAGACGAGACGAGACGCGAGTCTCGGGGCTGTTGCACAAGACAGTGTACGTACCACTTCCTGTCGTACGACTGCGACTTATCATCGGCAATAGAAGGGTTTATGAGGCGTTAGAAGTGCGGCTAAAAGATGAAACTATTTGGGAAATTGTTGAGACTTTATAAGGAATATAAAAAAACCTATTAATATTATCGGTATTTTAAAAATGAAATAGAATATACTCAAATATGGACTCATAATCTACTAAGAAACACCAATAATCTCTGATCTTTAAATACAAACAAATTTTTGTGACCAAACACCTGGCAAAGCCAAATCTAATCTCTGCTAATTTAAAGCAAATTCCATTAAAAATACAAGACTATTGGTTAATACAAAATAAAATCCCCTTCAGTCGTGTTGAAAATTTTTAATTCATGTTAATCATGATTGCTGCCTCGATAGTCAATAAATTCAAGACAAGAACCAGACAGCTGAAAGAGTGATTGGTAACTGACCATTACCTTATGTATGTTTGCTGTCATTATCTAATCGGACTAATAAATTCAAATAAATACATAAAATAAATCCCTTCAATAAACTTCATTATCGGCAGTTGCACATTAGCCTGTCTTACTAGAATCTAGATAATCATCGAAAGTATTGCAATTCAGGTTTCTTTTATTTTTGGGGTTTTCCTTCCGAAAATATTCCACTGATTTATATGGCTTTCGGTTATTTATATTCCACTTGTTGCTGTTAAATCGGAGCCATTCACTCATGACTTAAAAACAGCTCATAGCTCTTTTGTTTTCTTTTTTGATTTAAGAATTAATTTATTGCCTTGTTTCCTTTTTGATTCATGAAATTATTTCTAACCAAAAATAACTCTTGAATTAACTGCAGTTCGTGTATCTTTATTGGGTTTACATTCCTTAGCGACCCTCGTAGGAGTTGATACGCTCAATGATCGGATCGTTGACCAGCTCCTTCATGTTCCTGGCAATGATAAAGTCCAGATGGTTGAAGCTCTGCACGGGCACACGGTAGTCCTCCACCAGGTGGGTCAACTTCGAGACCAGGGTGTTAACGTCCTCGGGTCCGCAGAGGGCATCATTGGTGCTGGAGTACGAGTGAGTGGGTGCGGTGATCAGGCTGAGATCGTAGTCCGGAGGCAGATCCTGGCCGTACAGCTCGTTGTTCTTCTTGGTGCCCCAATCGTACTGGCGGAACTCGTGCGATTTCCACAGCTGCAGGTAGTGGATGCCCTGGTTGCTGGAGGAGCCAGCCGGATGGGTCTCGATCAGGACGCTCATGGAGCTCTGGAAGGAAGGAGACGGGTTTTTTAAAGTAGGATTCCTCTAGAGTTTTAACTCTCGTTTCCACTCACTGCATTGGCATTCTCGTAACCTCCGTTGGCAAACATGATGAAGGCGTTTTTGCAGATCGCGTCGGACATGGCGTGGCAGCCGTTGTCCACCAGCCGGTTGACCAGGTTGTTGTGCGGAATCAGCTCTGTGTCCACCAAAAGCTGGTTCCAGATGCCGCCGGGCGTGCCCACCAGCGGACCCAGAGCGTTGAAGATGAAGGACTTGCCGTGCTCGAAGTAGGCGCACGGGGCCAACATATGTCCGGACTTGATCTTTTTATTGTACTCAGGTAGCACCGTGAGCAACGCAAAGTAGACGGTGGTGCCCTGGGAGTGTCCGGCATAGTGCAAACTGCCGTATCCGGTCACTTCGAGGATGTAGTCGATCATGGCAGGGAGGTCGATGGTTCCGATCTCGTGCCAGTCAAAGTGCCAGAACTTGTGGCTGTTAATCGAGATTAGGTTGTTTTCCCGCGAGTAGATGTTGCCGCGGGCATTGCCCAGCCACACATCGTAGCCGGCATCCGCCAGGAGGTAGGCCAGCGAGTTGTCCGGACCCGAGCACAAGAAGCAGTCCGAGTTGCTGAACAGGCCGTGCTGCAGGAGGACCGGCTGGCGCTTCTCGTTCTGGTTCTTCAGCTTGTGCGAGTACGGGATGCGGAACAGAGTCAGCACATAGCCGTCCTCGGTGACCACCTCGTGGGCCTCGGCCGGGTAGCCGTGCGAGCGGATCCGCTCGTCCGACTTGACGATCTCACTCAGGCAGTAGTCCGACTTCTCGGCGACGGCCAGACCCGCCACCAAACTGAACAGTAGGGCGTAAGCAATAGGACCCATTGTGGAGTATCTTTGTTTGCTGGCCAAACTGGCCGTGGGGCCTTCTTTATATAGTCCAGCAGGTCTTATCTGGTGGTAGAATAGCCGCCGATTCGCAGAACCGCTGATTTATGGAGATACTCTTGTCGGGCACACTCTAAAAATATTGTTTAGGCTGCTTAGTTATTGGAAGGTCGAATAAAGTATATAACTCTTTAGGGACTTAGAATCAATTAAAAAGTCGTGAAAAAGTAAGCAATGAAATATTTTGTGAATCCCTTTTAAGGTGTAGAATTATTTAGAAATCTTTATTTATTCTTTCAAACTCGTTGAGTATTTTATTCTACAATTTAAATACATAGAAATCTCTTTTTTATTAACATAACTCATAAAAAATCTAGATAATTGGTAAATTTTTCGCTTTTTTTTCAAACAATAATGGTTTTGAAAATTCCTATTTAACTATTTTTGAAATGGGGTCACTCGGCTTAAGCATTCTTTGTAGATTCGTATACTTTCTAGCTTAAGTTTGTATTATAATTCTCAAGTGATTATTCAGAAGAGCTAGACTATAATAGAATTCAGTGGGCAGCGAAATAATGCTGTAAAACATTATTTTAAAAAGATGTAACTAAAGTAATCTTTAAGGAAAGTCTTCCATTTTATATAAATTAAATCATTATATTAAAGATATATTTTTTGTAACCAAATTAAAGTCACAGAATATGGCGAAATATGTAAAATATGATCCAAATGTACTTTCATGCTCTGAAAAGTTAAGGACAATCAAAGAGTTAATTTAATTTATTACATCTATTTAGACCTTTCGGATCTAAATCATTATTTTTTGAGTGGAAAAATGTCCCCCAATCTTGAATGGCACGCACCTGCTAGATAGGAGAGAGTTAAGCCCATCGTGGGGGTCTGGGTCTACGGTTTGGCGGAACTTTTCCCAGCTATAATAAAACATAATTTATTTTTAATATAATCGATACCGCCGGCGGAATTTCAGTGATTAATATATGATGGGAGGGAGTGTTTTCCAATGGCAAACAAGTGTTCAAATGACGTTTGTTTTGACTTTTGCTCGGCTGCAGCCTATTTTTAGCCATTGAGGGTTATTGTTTGTGAATTTGATAATGCAAGAAAATGTTGAATGAGGCAAACTTTTATATTTTACAGTTTAGGTAAGTTAAGCTAGGTATTTCCGTTTTTTTTTATACCCGGTACCCATAGGGTAACAGGGTATTATAAGTTAGTGCCAACCGAGAATGTATGAAACAAGCAGAAGGAGAAATCTCCGACCCTATAAAGTAGGTCAGCTTCACCAGCCGAGTCGATTTAGCCATGTCAGTCTGTCTGTCTGTCTGTCCGTGTGAAACAACAGATCTCAGAGACTATAAGAGCTAGAGTTTCCAAATTTGGTGACAACATTGGAATTTGTTGCACGTAGATCAAGTTAGTTTTAAAATTTGGCCACGCCCACTTCCGACCCTGAAAATCATAAAAACGTTATATTAGCTATATGCGTGATTTTCGGCATAAAGTTAATATATACAAAAATGAATTAAATAGAGACGGACATTTCATAAAAACTTCAATAAAATCGGATGATAAACATGGGAGATATTACCAATAAGGTTTGAATTTTAACACACCGCCCTAAGGCACTGCTGTTGCAAGCTGTAGCCGACAGGTGGCGCATTCCTTGCCCTTGCGATATAATGGCGCCAATGTATGTATATACAATGTATGTATGTACAATTTTAATTTGCAGTCGACTGTAGCTTTCTGACTTGTTTTGTCGTGAATTTAGTTAATTTCTTAGGTATTATAATTTTATATAATGCCTCTACCTTTTCCCCCTTAGCTATGTACCCAGTTGGCCTCGACCAGGTTGCTCCGCCCTCGAAATCTATGGTCTAGCCCATTGCCAGGATGCTGCTGACCATCTTTCTTCTCCTCTGTGCTGGCCTGAGCCTGATAAGGGCCGAAAGCTGTCCTCCCTCGCAGGCCATTCTGCCCTGTCGCTGTTCGCTGCGGGGCAAGGAGATCCAGATATGGTGAGTTTTCCCTGATAAATCCAATTAAATTAAATTCTAAAATTTATACTTTCCCCTATAGGTGCTCCCATAGCAATCTCCCCCAGATTATGGACGGCCTGAAGGCCGTGGAGCGCAACATCAAGGGCAGGATCGATGAGCTGGTGCTGGAGAACAACCAATTGCCGGCTCTGCCGGGACGCTTCTTCGGGAGCCTGCAGATCGTGCGCCTGATGCTCCGGCACAACAGCATCGAGCGGGTGTCCAATGGCTGGCTGAACGAGCTGGAGAACGGCCTGGTGGAGATCTTTGTGGTGGAGCCGCAGCTGCGCAGCATTCCGGCGGAGAGTCTGAACGGGATGATCAACATGCTGGCCATCACCATCCAGAGCGATGAGCTGAAGCATTTGCCCGACTTCTCGGGGCTGCTGAGCCTCACCTACCTGAGTGTCCAGACGGGAGCGCTCCAGGAGCTGCCGTCGCACCTGTTCCGGCACCTGCCCAAGCTGCAGCACATCCACATCACTGGCGGAGCAGGGCTCACCCGCTTGGAGGCGGGCCTGTTCGATGGTCTGATCTCGCTGAAGAACCTGGATCTCTCGCACAATGGCCTGAACTGGATCCATCTGCGTGCCCTGTCCCGGCTGCCCAACCTGGTGAGCCTGAAGCTCTCCCACAACCAGATCAGCGACGTGGGCATGGTGGGTCGCATTGTCAAGGATCTGGAGCACCTGAAGAAGCTGCGGCTGGACCATAATCTTATCAGTGTGATCGAGGACGGCTCGTTCGTGGATCTGCCCAATCTCTCGGAGCTGCATCTGAACGACAACAGGATCACGGAGCTGCAGTACGGAGCCTTCCTGCGCACGCCCCAGCTCAAGACGATATACCTGCAGAACAATCTCATCCGGCGGATCCATCCGGAGTCCCTGCTCCAGGCGAGTGGCAGCGGCGTGGAGGCGGTGCATATCTACAACAACGAGATTGGCCATGTGGAAGCCCTGCGGGCTCTGCTGGACGCGCTGCCCAGTCTCCGGTACCTGGACATGAGCGGCAATCTGCTGAGCGAACTACCCTACGGAGCGCTCAGGGGTCATGGCACTCTGGAGCAGCTGCATCTCAATCACAACCAGCTGAGGCTCATCGAACGGGACGCCCTGATGGCCATGCCGGCCCTGAGGGAACTCCGGATGAGGAATAACAGCCTGTCCTCGGACTTGCCCCTGCCCTTCTGGAATCTTCCTGGACTGAAAGGACTCGATCTGGCACAGAATCAGTTTGTGCGCGTAGACTCCCAGCTGCTGGCGGGTCTTCCCTCGCTGAGGAGGCTAGATCTCAGCGAGAATGGCCTAAGGGAGCTGGCACCCAATAGTTTCAGGCACAATCCCCTCCTGGAAACACTCAACATATCCTCCAATGAGCTAACCAAGGTCCACTCCTCCACGCTGCTGCACCTGGAACGACTCTTCGAGGTGGACGCCAGCTACAATCAGCTGAAAGCGGTCATCGGAGGCCTGCCCAGAATTGTGGAGCGCATCTCTCTGAAGGGTAACCACATCTCCGCACTCCCAGTAGCCGCCAGCAAGGATCTGCAGCTGCCCAATCTGCGTATGCTTGATCTCAGCCAGAATCGCATCGAACAGCTGCCCAGGCACGGTTTTCAAGGAGCATCCGAGCTGAGGGTCTTGAGTCTGGCTCAAAATGAGCTACGCCAGCTAGAGGACACCTCCTTCATTGGAATCCAACGCCTGGAGTTGCTCCACTTGCAGGAGAACCAGTTGGGCGAGGCGGATGAGCGGGCTCTGCTTCCGCTGGCTGAGCTGAGGAATCTGAATCTTCAGTCCAACAAACTGGAGGCCATCACGGATAACTTCTTCTCGAACAACAGCCGGCTGGAGCAGTTGGACCTGTCCAGGAACCTAATACGCAGCATCTCACCCACCGCCTTCGATACCCAGAGATCTTTGGAGTATCTGGATCTGTCGGGCAACGCCCTGCTGGACATATCCGTGGGATTGGGGAACCTGAACAGCCTGCGCGACATCGATCTCAGCTACAATCAGATCTCCCGCGTCCAATCCGATGTCATTGGCGGGTGGCGCAATGTCGTGGAGATCCGTTTGTCCAATAATCTCATCGTGGAGCTGCAGCAGGGCACCTTCCGGAATCTGCCAAAGCTTCAGTATCTCGATCTCAGCAGCAATGAGATCAGGAACGTGGAGCCGGGTGCCCTCAAGGGACTTGACGAGCTGCAGGAATTCGTGCTGGCCGACAACAAGTTGGTGGAGCTCAAGGATCACGTCTTTGAGGAGCTACCAAGCCTCCTGGCCTCCCACTTTCAGTACAACAAACTGCGCTACATCTCGCCGGAGAGCTTCCACAATGCCAACTCGTTGGTGTTCCTCAATCTGTCCAATAACCACTTTAGGAACATGGAGAACATAGGTCTTCGCAGCATGCGCAATCTGGAGGTCTTGGATCTGTCCACCAATGGCGTCAAGTTGGTGTCCACGATGCCGCTGAAGGCCCTCAACTGGCTGGTGGAGCTCAAGATGGACAACAATCAGATATGTCGGATTCAGGTGAGATTCGTTTTGTAAAAACTAAATGATTTGTAGAAAGGATTTGAAATAGGAATAACCTATTAATTAATTCACAAATATCTATGGGTAAAAATATAAATACAATTTTATATACAAATTATGGTTCATTGACACACTTCTCTTATATATTTCAAACCAAAGTCTAATATATAATCACTAAGATGCCGAACGGTCATACATTTGACTTGCAATATGCAGCAATTTTACTGCTGGCGACGAAAATAGCCAGAGTCTTATCCAATCCTACGAAGATTAATAAATTAATAGAACCTTTTCTTATATGTTTATTAATTTAAAGGGCTCCCCCTTCGAGACAATGCCACGCTTACGAGTCCTTTCAATGCGAAATAACCAACTGAGGAGCATCAAAGAGAGGACCTTCCGAAACCTCAGAGGAAATATAGCCATTTTGGATGTGGATGGTAAGATTTCCCTAGGAACTTAAAAAATAAAAAGTATAGCTTGTATTATATTAATTAATCCAGGCAATCCCATCGATTGCAACTGTGAGATGCAGTGGCTCTCCGTTTGGCTGCAGGAGACAAACTTCCCGTATCCGGGACCCAAGTGTCAGGATGGACGTCTCCTAAGAGCAGCCCGCATGGAAAGGAGTCTGTGTGTGGGTTCGGATGTGTTCGGTAACGAAAGGACCAACGATGGCAATCAGCTGCCACTCCTCAACGAGCATGGTGATGTCTTCCAGAGGGATTTGCCCGAGGACTTCAACGACGAGTGTGAGGCGGTTGAGGGAACGAGACTGCCAGGGGATCGACCTTTAGTAGGTGAAAGCGAGTACTTCTACGATCAGTATGTGGACGCCACCGAAGCACCAGACACCACCAACTCCGTGATCAGCACCTCGCAGCGACCCAGGCCGAATCCCACGCTGAACAGCAACTTGGACCTGAACAATACGATACTGCACACCAAGTACTTCGATCGGAAACCGCAGCCGGGCTCCGGATCTCCCTTCACCTTCTTCGGCTATCCCCTGCCCAGTGTGAGCTTGGGTCGCTTCTTTGGCTTTGGAGACCGGGGGCGCAAGCAGCGAACGGATGGCAGCGACGAGATGCCCGCTACCCATCGCATGGCCCACATAAGCCTGCCCAGCGGTCAGCGCGGCAAGACCCGGATGTATCAGCCAAATAGTGCGGAGTTCGAGAAGTACCTCAAGGATCAGCAGCATCAGCAGCAGCAGGAGAAGCAGAGTGTGGCCAGGAACCGCTATGTGGACACGGACTCCACCACCTCCTCGCTGGAGGATGCCCTGAGCAACGAGAGCGGGAGCGCAGCCACCACAGTGGGTGTCTTTCGCACCACCTTCCGGGAGCCAGCAAGCATCGAACGCGGGGGGTTTCGCCCCATTGTCCCCGTCCACGTGGGTGGTTTTATGCCTGTCCATGATCCCCAGCAACGGCGTGGCCTGGTGGAGGCGGTGAACATTACGGGAAAGCAGCAGCAGCCGGAGCAAGCCAAAGGCGAGCGGAACTTGGTGCCCATCCCTGTTCTGACGAGACCCAAGCCCACTGTGAGCAATGTGGAAAGTGCGGAGACAGCTACCTACGATGTTACGGAAACCACTCCAGACATTACCACCACAACGCCTCTGATGCCGAGCAATAGGGTGACAACCAGCACAACTCCAGCACGGAGCACAAGCACCACTACCAGCCCCCAGACGACTCCCGCATATGATGGATCATCATCCAGCAGCGAACAGGCGCAGGAGTCGCAGTACGATGACGATGATCTGGAGGCGCAGTCCGTGACCTTGCTCCGGCCCCCTCCCCTGGTGCACACAACCACGGCGGAGACGATCCTCTTGATTCCTCCCGCTGAAGAGCATGTCGCGCAGATAAAAAGTCGATCCTGGGTGACGACAACGACCACGAGAGCGCCTCAAAGTCCCAGAGACTATCAGGCAACGACTGCCCGCCCCACAAGCTCCTTGGCGCCGCCTCCTTCCCCGCCAATACGCGGCGGAGGACGCTCCACCATCACCAAGGTGTACACTCCCCACCAGCAGCAGGTGGCTCAGCCCACGGCGGAGGAGTACCAACGCACCACGCCCAGTGCCGATAACGAGGGCCTGGCCAGCGAGCATCAGCTCACAGCCAATGCCCAAAAGCGCACAGAGGTGGAGCTCCTGCAGGTGGATCGGGTGGATCGCAAGGATGGCATGGATTGGTACTATGAGAGCTTCAAGAAGAAGCGCGACTTCAATGGTGGTGCTGCTGTGCGAAAAACAGCACAAAAAGAGGTGTTCTTCGATGGAATAGAAGCCGGTGCTTCGTCCAGTTGGAGTCGACTAAGCAAGAAGGCGATCCTCTGCCTCAGCTTATTATTGTTGTGGGGAGCAGCGTGTTAAACAGTTTTGTAAGATCTTAAAATATTATATTTTGTATGTTTTTAAAATAAAGACTTTATTTTATATATTTTAATGGGAGATATCTTATTGGCAGCATCTGGAAATGAAAGATATATATATTTAATACATATCATAGCAGTGACCGACTTTAAATCAAAATTTCAAGTCAGATGGTGATGCATGTTAAATAGATTTCAACATAATTTCTCTGATTTTGGGTATGTTAGGTGTCATCAGTTAAAGGTGTAGAGTAAACTTAAATGTAATGAGTTTAAAAATTACCTTTTGATAACTCTTCATTACTGAAATACACTCGGTTAAAGCAGTAAAAGGTTCTCCCTCTTCACATTAGCCTGTAAAAAAGAGAAATTATGGTTAGTAACTCCTTTTTAATTTCTCAAAAAGTTAATATGAAGATCGTATTCAGATGGTGATGCATGTTAAATAGATTTCAACATAATTTCTCTGAGTTTGGGTATGTTAGGTGTCATCAGTAAAGGGTTTAGTGTAAATTTAAATTAAATGAGTTTAAAAATTACCTTTCGATAACTCTCATCACCTTAAAGGAGTCAAAGATTTTCGTCCTTCACATTGGCCTGTAAAAAAAAGAAATTATGCTTAGTAACTCCCTTTTTAATGTCACAAAAGTTTAATATGAAGTTCATATTCAGATGGTGATGCATGTTAAATAGATTTCAACATTGTTTCTCAGAGTTGGGTATGAATTTATCATCAATTTGAAAATAATCATTAATACAAAAAGTGATAAGTTACCTTATTCCAAGCTTCAAGCTCCAAAAAAAATAAGTCCCGCGGAAGGTATGACCTGCAAAGTAATTAAAATACAAAGTTAGTGAAACAATAATTAACTGTGATATCATAATAAACTATAAATTTTTTTTTTCAGATGGTGATGCATGTTAAATAGATTTCAACACAATTAATCAGAGTTGGGTATGAATTTATCATCAATTTGGGAAGAATTTAAATAAAATGATTAAGAAATTACCTTTAAGTGGAATCCACAGAAATACAGCCAGCCATATCAGTAGGTCCCCCAAGTGTCTCACTTTTCAACACGTGGAGTTTGGCTCACATTTGGTTAACCCCTTTATTTTCCATTATTTCAACTTATTGGAGCTTGCTGAATATCCGTTCTCAGGTACATTATAAAGCCCAAGAGTTGCACATCAGTTGAGTTGAATATTTCATGGATTTCTTCCATTTTTAATAATTTTATTAAGTATTTTAAGAGCGCCGACAACCGCAGGCCACGAAAATTCAGATGGAAAGAAGGCAGAAGGTTGCCGTATAGCCAGATAGTTGCTGTCAGAGGGAGCTGCCAGATATCACAAAATCCAGCTATCTGGCCATTTTTTAAAAATACGTTCTAAACATATCGGCAAAGTTGAATAGAATATTTAATATACTTAGGTTTTCAACTGAAATTAAATTAGATCATCTAAATAATATTCCAAAGTGCCGACAATGTGTCCTTGGGCTAATAGTAATAATAATGTTTTTAATTCGAACAATAATAATAATGTTAATTAATGTCAGTCTGAGCGATGAAATAAGATCAGAGGACAGAGATTTGTTATTCCACAGAGATTTGTAATTCCGCATTCCATATACTCATTGAAAGGGTATCAATTTGCATTATCGATTCGCTTGCGATAGTTCTGCCGCCGAGCACCCACCTCTAGAGCGTGCTGCCACCTTGTGCGAATTGGCGCAATTTAAACAAAAACAAGTAAAAATCACAGTTGCATTCGCCTGGAGGGACGCCAAAAGATAATTCCAAACGACCCAAGTTGCCCAAAAGATATACCAACTGCCAACGCAATAAATCGGTGATTCTGCTGCGAGATTAAGCGTAGCATTCAAGCGGTATGTCAGGTGCAGGGCGGCACGAAAGTCTTTATACAATCTCTCCTGATGTGTTTTACAGCAATCGACAGCAATGACGACACCGCTACAGACGCGAATGGCGTTGGCCGAGATCCCGGACCGTTTGGAGGCGCTGCGCATGGCCAACACCCCGACGAACGCTAACCGCCGGACTCCAGATGAGCCGACACCGGCGGCGGTGATAATAAACACACCGAACGCGAACGGAGGACTTGGCCTGCGGGTGGACAACGATGTGAACGTGGTGCAGGCCCAGGACTTTGTGTTCTCCCCGTTGCCCTCGCCGGATGAGTTGGTCATCCGGCAGCGCGGACGTCGTCGCTTTACCACAACGTTCTCCCCAGATAAGGTGAATGGAGGCGGCGGCGGCGGCACCTCCAGCAGCTCTTCAATGCGCAGCCCCTTCCAGCGTACGCCCACCAAGAACCTGCAACTGACCAGCGGCATGATCCTGCGCAGCTCGCCCAGGAAGCGCCTGACCATGGGAAGCACTCCCCCGGAGCCCATGCCCATGGAGACATATTCGCCCATCAAAATGGCCACCACCAAGCAACTGTGGCCGGGGACGCCCATAGTAAAAAAGCTGAAGATGGACGACCGGCCGGTTGGACAGACGAACACCGATGTGGCATTACCTTCCCTGCTGCAGGGATTGTCGCAGCAGCAGCTAATCGATTTGATAACGAACAACCTGAAGAATGCCAGCGATGAGGAGGAGATCAGACGGCAGCTGCCCACGCCAGACATAAGGTGAGTCCTTCCCGTGTTCTTTTAAATTCAGAGACATCTCTTCACCCCTTACCTTGCTGCAGCTCGCTGGAGCAGGAGCTGCACCATGTCAAGCGGCTCATCTTCAAGTCCCTGCCCACCTCCCGACTGTGCAAGAAGACCGATGCGGCGGCCTATTCGAAGGCGTCGATGCATCTAAACGAATTCAAGCGAGTGCTGCAATTACAGGCCAAGCGGCTGCACGATTCCACCCACTGGGACGCCCTGGTGGACTATGTCAGCATGGCCTGGCAGTATGTGGCCAGCACCCCCAACTGGGAGAGCCATGCGCACAATGCGGTGCGGCGGCAGTGCTTTAAGCTGCTGGCCTGCTCCTGCTATGCGGCCATAAAACACGGCGGAATGCGACTGGGGCAGACGCGACTAGAGAGTTTGGAACGCAATTTGCGCGAGTGGTCCAAGGACTACGAGGACGTGCTGTCCTGTGTGAATGCCTTGCAGCGTACGCTTAACAACCGTACCAGCCTATAAATAACACGTGGGGAGACTATAGACTTGCTGAACTCGAGGTTTAGTGGACCGAAAAATAGTAACTAAGTCGAATTTAGCACGTTAAAACTATTTTTACATTTTGTTCCTCGATATGTTGTCCTTTTTAGAATGCACGTAAGCGGTAACAGCTTCATTATTTAGTGATCTAAGGCGAAACATACGCTAACTAACAGTCGGTTGGTTAGCTTTATAAACTTGTATTTATTAACGCTTAAATATATATGCTTAGCAAGTAGGTTTGATTACCATTTTGGACATTTGTTGTTTGAACTAAGTACACTTATTCGACGATCCTACTTGGCTATGACTATGACGACGGCTCGCCCCGAACTTTAACAGAATATCCCTTTTCTGCTCAGCCAGTGCAGTACACTGAAGGCAGAAAGCAGAGGTATTAATATTTTTGGTATGTGCTGGCTCCGAGAGCTCCCGGAATTGTGTCGCCCTGCAAAATAGTAAGAGCAAAAACGTAGATTGTTATTTTCTTATTTTTTTTTTCTTGATGTGCCAGCTGGTAGCTGGTAATATTCATGAGAAAAATTCCCAATTTGTTTTTCCAGCTTTACTCATATTTATTTACGAGCTAGCTATCGATTTAGCCAAAGTGTTATGTTTATTATGAGAAGCTTCTTGGAATAAACTACTCAGTACGATAATATACAACAGCCAAGGCTAATTGCCCTTTTTGAAATTTATAGCTTGCCATTTTTAAAAGGCTTTTGCCCACATATATTTTATGATTTAAAAGTCTCTCAGTCTAGAGTGTGTGCGATTTCAATTAGCATTATAAACTAAATATAATTAACGCGGTACGATTTTCTGGCCAGTGGAGTGAATATTGACATGATCTGATCTCTCGTCCATTGTTGCTGTTATTTCTGGTATGTGCATGTTTATCGAAGGCGCCGTGTGGAAACAGAATCATCGAAGAGTGTATATTTACATTATTAAATTAGCATTGCTTCGTTAATCCCTCCTCATGTGTGATCTGAGCGATGCCATGAGCATTTAGCATTGCTATTGTGCTGCAAGATGCGCTGGCTACGCTCAGCAGCAGCCCCCATAGATGTCATATATCCAATACTTACACTTCTTGACATAGATCCTAGCGCAGCAGCACTCCTTGACCTCGGCAAATACGAAACAGGAGCCCACGTACGGTGTGTGCACCTTTTCATCCGCATAGCATGTGTGGGGAACATATGGCAGGCCCTCTGGAATAAGATATTGAAAATGATTCATTTCGGGTTTCTATTTACCACTGGCTTTTCCCTAAAGGTTTATTGTAATGGTTAAAGCTACCTTCGAATATAACTCATGTTTTTCTATAATTATATTTAAGTTGGCATTAAAAATGGAAAAACTTATCAATAAAACAAGAAGACCTATATAGGATATCGGAACACTTATTTCAGCCAAACTAAATTAATGTATTCGACGATTAGAGAATTTCACTTTAATGGAAAGTTTCATTAAAAAATATATTCAAATTCTATTTTAAGCCAAAGTAACACAAAGAAATCTGGCAACGTTAAGCGCCATCAGAGCAGGATAATGCAGATGTTACTAGACATAGCCAGTATCTGTTATCAGTACACCTTTGCTTAACCATTTTAACATTTAGCGTAGTTACACATTTTCTTTGCTTCAAACATTTTAGGAATATGTTAAGACATTTTAGGAATATGTTATCGAATATGTCTCGACTCGAAACTCTGGAGCATTAATAGACCATCGAATGAATTAATTTATTTACTTAACAAAAACTTTAAATATTTTTGCAATTTAAAAAATTTATCGGAATGCTCAAGCGAAAGCGAATTCGAAACCATACCTGCGTATAATGACTTGATTGATTTATAGATCTTATAAAGCTGAGGCAACAATAAACAAATTAACAAAATTAGCAAAACAGTAATAAAAATAATATAAATTGATATTCTAATATAACAAAAATTTAATTGTTATATGGAAATTCAAATAGAACTAAAATTAATTTGTATATTGTGGCCTTAGACTATAATATTTAAATCAAAGCAATTTTATGTTTTTATGAACTCACAGCTGTATGTGTCATTCAGCAAAAACTATAAATACTGCCCCAAAAATATTTAAATTATTCGAAACATTTCCAATATGCCGCCGCCCCATTGCTCCATTTTGGAATCAAGTGCTTAACTTTTTATAATAGCAACCACTTAATTTAAATACACAATTTATAGAACTTTTGCTCTTTGAGTAGAAACGGAAATCGATAAAATAGAAAATGTTTATTGGAGCTGCTTTGCGCACGAAAACGAAAAATCAAGAGTAAATCTTGCCCAAAATATAAACCGAGACGAGTGACTAAATATGAACGGCATTGTTTTTCGATCGGGGATCGTAACATATGCCTGTGTTGTTTTTCGGTTGGCCTGTTTATAGCGGCCAAAATGCCCATTTGTTTATACGAAACTCAACGTGTTGAATTTTATGAAGTTCCATGTCTAAATTTTAGGAACATTAGAAGCCCACACACAAAACAGATATTGTTTTGTTGCTTTATTTGTTTGCTGCGTGTCGCAGATATTTATACAATTAAATAATTATTAGTTAATGCAAACAGACACGGGTCCCGGCGTGTAATATGTTAGGTCAATTTCAGCGATTGCTCTCGCAATTGTTATTAATCTTTAGCGACGGCAACTGACAAGCCGAGGACGAGATTCCATTGGAAATAAGTAAATCTATAGATTGTTGAAAGGGAGAATAATGTAAATCGAGTGTGATTGATGACACGAGGCAACAAGAATTAAGTTATCAAGGAAAACTAATAAAGATTGTTTATGATTCACACATTTCCATAATTGTTTTAGGAGTACGAAAAAAAGAACAGCGAAATAGCTGTCAAATTTAATTGCGTAAAAATATGGAAATATTTGAATTGGACGCTAAAAGCGGCACCTAACAATGGTCATCGGGAGAGCTATATACACACTACTTATGTGGATATAGTTAGCCACCCACTCAGTCGGCTGGGTTGGCAGGTGTTTTCCCATTGATATTCCAGGCACGTTCCTTAGCGATTGGTTTTGTTGCCGGTAGTAGGAATTGTCTGCTGCATACCAAAGATTTCGGAGAATAAGCGGAAAAAAATGCTCAGTAAATAGTAAAATATTTTTCTTGAGTTCAGGAACAGTCACAGTATTTGATTCGTAAATATAAAGAACGGAAATTCAACTTTTAAGTGCTTGAAAAACTGATATAAAGCAGATCATGTAACACCAGATAAAGTCAAGGTAAACAGGAAACTGCAAAGGGGGCTTTCTATCTTGGGTCAATAAGCACTTAACAACCCCAATTACACATTTTTAACCCTTTTATACCCCTCGATTCCAAGAACTGCAACATTTGTTTTTAATATTTAATCAGAGCAAATACTCTGCCTTCTTTGCCCGAGAAACCTTCATCGAAGCTTATAAACCAACGGAAAATGCACAACAAGCCAAGAACAAATAAAGTGAAATTAACAAAATTGAATTTAATGAGCTGCAAAGAACAATTCAAAGGCGGGTGCATTGCATTGCATTGAGAAAGGAAACCTAGAGGGGCATGGAAAACAACGAAAACTGTGCGCCTTGAAGAAAATCATTCAACTGTAGACAATCTAAGCGCCGAGCCCACAAAAATTTCCCCAAACAGCCAGAATGCACAGCAAATAACAAAAAAAAAAAAAACAACTACTTAGATTGGAAGAATTATAAACTGACGCTTGGACACTAGGAATTTCGAAGTAATCCAAGTACAGTGGTTATCGGGTAAGGGAAATATGCTAAAAATTCATTGTGTATCAGATTTCGTTCTGTATACCTAAAAATTCCATTAAAGTAACTTGGAAAATAATAGTTTTATCCTGTAAAGCTTTTAATGTTAATAGCCATAGGGAAAATAAACCTTTTAGCTCAGTAAAGTACTTAAAAATATATTCCAAGCTTCTTAAAAACAGCCTTACAAACCATGGAACTTTTTCTAAATGAAACAAAATAATATCAAACTTATAAAACAATTTTTTTTATAGAATGGTGCCTTAAAGAAAAAACAGAAACCCCTATAATAGTTTTAATAATAATCCTAAAAACCAAATATTTCTCCCATAGAGAACCCTCACTGTTATTGTTGCAAGTCGGGGCAATGGAGCGTGTCGGAGCATTAGAGTGCGGTTCAATCAGTGGACCAGACTTAACAACTTCCGCGCCTCATCACGTGCCAAGTGGCGGCAGGGAGATCAGCCCGAGCCCATGCCATGTCTCTGCTGCCACCTTCCAACCATGGGATAGTTATGTGGCCAAATTCTGTCCACCAAAAGGGTTGCGTCATCGCCGTAGTAAGTGCGCTCCCTGCCCAGCAATCTGCGTGAGTGGGGCTTGTTAAGGGCTAATGAGGCTCTTTAGAGAGTTGACTCTGAGTGCCACTGGGCTCCAAGTGGGTTAGTGGCACGACACGTCTGCATTTTGTGTACTTGCTGTGGGAGACTGCGACTGCGGCTGCAACTGCAGAGAAGTTGCAGAGTCGCATCGACGTCTCTTGTTTGTTATTGTTTGGCGCCATGTGCTGAGGCTCTTGTGGCAAGTCATAAATATTAACTTGAATGAAAAACAGTGCACTACGAAAAGTTACCTGAGACCTTAGCCAAATTTTTACAAAAAATTACCTATTGGTAACAAAACCATTAAAGTTAATCCTTCAAAGATAACCTTAAAATAATTATTTAAATTGCTTTAATTAATTATTAAATATATATTATTTCTTCAGTTTCGTGTCTTTCCAAATTTATCTACTTAAACTTTAACTTGTTCTTTGCATTTTCTTTTCTCCTATGGAATTCTTAGAAATAAAGTAAGAACTTATCAATATAAGAGAATGCCAACTTAAATCTTAAAAATCTTAAATATTCCTCTAGTTGATACTTATATTTTTACAGTGTAACTCACCTTCTCGATGCTGCATTTCGCACCAACAATGGTCGTTTAGAAACTGTAAACATATTTTTGTAAAATGAAAAGTTTTTTTGGGAAAACATTAGGGTCATTTAGCAGAAAATCACCATAAAATAGTCTAGATTTATTGCTTTATGGTTTATAATTTATCAATTTATAATAAATGACATTCTCTGCCGAATGCCCTTTAGGTTTATGTTGAATATTTACCTGAGGTCCTAGACAATAATGCATTGTATTCGGTGGGCACTTGATAGACTTGCAGGCATTGGCTTGCCCTTGTGCTAAAATCAAAAAAGAAGCTTATTTTAATAAATAAATATTTTCTAAAGAAACAAATACATTCATGCATTTTTATAGTACAAAGATAATTTGACGAATAATTGTAGGGAACGGTAATTCGTAAGATTATAGGAATTAAGTTTATTTTTGTTGTAATATATACTTTTATTTAATTTATTAAATTTTGCTTCTTAATTTAAAAAATGCATTTTAATTTAACTTTGAACCTTTTAGTTTAATCTATGAATTTTATAGAATATGAAATGCATAAGTCAACATTTTACTCCTTTAAAAATCAAAGAATATTACGATCTTTTTAATCTAAAAAAAATACTGGGAAATAGATTTAATTTTTAAAAATAGTTCCTGAAATTCTTATAAATATTTTGATTTTATGCGGATTTATCCAGTTTGTGTCAAGATATAGATTAGATAACCCTACTTACACTCATTGTATTTCTGCACCCACTCCATGGCCGACAGCTGGGTCACTTTGTGGTCGACGATGTACTCCTGATTGTTCTCGCTGTACGGCGTAATGCGCGGACGCAGGTCCTCCTTGTTGCACATGATGCAGGAGCTTTGTGGGGCAGCCAAAACGGATCCCAGGCAGAGGATGGCCAGTGTGCAAGCTAAGAGGAACGGTGGAGGAATGCTGCTGACCGCCGTCGACTGATAGCGCAGGCTGACCCCTGAGACGGAGGAGGAGGAGCAGGAGGCGGAGGAGGGCTTATCGGTGGCTGGAGATCTCGCCGGCGTTCGCTGTAATCTCGGACACTGGCAATCATCTATGGCAAGCTGGATGCATTCCAAGTCGCTCCACATCGCGCTTAGTGGTCCGATTTCGATCATTTTTGCACTTTGCACAATTATCACATTAATTAGCTGGATTTTATTGGCGTTTTATTTCGGCTTTCAGCTGATGCGTCTCTGCGGTCGCAGCAATCGGATACGATCTGTAAGTCGCACGGATGCGGAGATTGAGATTCAGATTCAGAGATGATCGGCATACTATATAGCGAGTAAAATGCGGTCGTGATCTGAATATAGAACCCCATCACACATATATGGTTCAGACTCTACGATATTATAGACCGCTTTCCACACGAACAGCTTTTGTTCGTTCAATTCACTTTACAGCTGATTGGTTTGATGGCATTTCTCTAATATTGTTAAACAATTTCTATCGTTTTTCCTTTCGACTGCAATAACTCGATTTGGCAGAACATTTTTGTATTTTTTTTTTAAATATTTTTTTTGGTTAGGTCAATTTATATTTCATTTTAAAATTTTTAATTATTACTAATATGCACAAAGAATTATTCATATTTTTTATGATTTTTGAAGATCTTTTTTCATAAAAAAATAATTGTAAGGAAGTAGCAATAGTAAAAAACTTGGAGTATTGTTTCAACTTATTGCTTTCCATTTCTTAAAGATCTTCACTTCAAGAAAGTTTTTTTTCCGAGTTTAAAATTAGATTAATAAACCTATTGCTTATTTATTAACTTTAAACTATGTTGATATTTAGATTAATTTTTTTTATGCAAACTAATTAATAACCCTTTTTATATCCACTCTCTTTAATTTATTGAATTTGTACCCCCTTTCATATATTCTTTTCACAAATTTCCACATATCCACACAAATTGTTGCATAAAATATCTTTCTTTCATCTCGTTTGTTACTGATAAATGACTTTAGAATTTCGTTGATATTTTTTTCTTTCCACTAAAAAAATGCTTGGTATTCTTGGGGATAATTTATGAAGCAGCTAGCCAGCGGCGAAGACTCACTCAACGCATTCCGCATCTCATAAATTAAAGTTACAAATATCACACACGCACGTGAGGAGCGGAACGGAGCGGAGGAGCGAGCGAAATAAATACTCGTAATATTTGTCGTACCGCTGCGATGGTTTCGCATCAAGATCGACGGGCCGCACGTCCGATTCCCAGCCTATGCAAATTCGTTCTGACTTCTGAGCAGTCGGCCGGCGGTGGCTTCTCCTCCGCTACGTTAGCGCGCCGAACAGTGGTTAAAACTGGTGAAGTTTCAGTCGAATTTAGAATCTTTTGAGTTTTCTTAGGTGTTTTTCCTTGCTTTATCATTATTTTTGGGGAATATATATTCTATTATGTGGTCTTTACTGCGGGTATGCCAGCCTGAGTCTTGTGGTACTTATTATAATTTCCAGAACTTACTCATTTTCCAATAAAACTAAGCCAAACCGTGATAATATGACTGAGACCATTATTCCGGTTTTATTCATGCATAATAATAATATAATTAATATTAATATCAATGGACTGAATTGCAAAAAAAAAAAAAAGATTTTCGAAGCAGATTAAATTCAGTATTATTAAATAAGAATTTAGATTTATTTAGTTTACGGAACAAAATATTTATAGTATAGACCACGTATAGAATATATTTATTATAACTTTTCGGAAATCTAAAAAGCCAATATTATTGGAGACACAGAAAAAATTTAACTTCCCCTTCCTATTAGTGCTGGAAACTTTCCTAATTTTCGATTTAAAACCGATTTTTTCATATAAAAACAGAGAAAGCATATTTTCTTCTTCCTTATTTCCCAAAAAAATAAAACTCTTTAAAATAAGCCCCTATTATGATACAAACTTGCTAAGTTTAGTCCAAACAAATATGATTTGGCACACTGTTCGGTGGCAGTAGAAGCGATGTCCGTGCGATTCGTGGAGCTCTTAACGTGCGACTGGACATCGGAGGAACGTCGACTTAAATAAAGTATATTTGCTGAGAGCTGGTTGCATTTAAAGGTAGATTCCGATAAGGAAAAAGACAATTTAATTTTTTTCTTATCAGGTATACAACTAAACACGTTTATTTCTTATAAATGCAAGCGATAAAGATTAAAGATATAAGTGTATAGCGAGAGTTAATAAGTGCACTATGTCTAAGCTAAATAATATTGTACCAATGAGAATGTGTTCACTGAGATAATATGAGATCACTAAACATCCTTGCATATTTTTTACCTGATAAACAAATTTTCAAGCTCAATTCACACTTCCCCATGGGCTATCAACAGGCATTTAATCAAAAATCCCCCAAAATGATGCTCCATTAATAATATGGCACTTAATAAGCTCCGGTAATTTGTTAAGAACGAAGCGGAACCATTTCCCCATCCAGAATATTGAAGAACAAAAAAATAAACACCAAACATACCTTGGCATACCGAACAAACAATATCTGACACACATTGAAATATTTTTATAATTTATGCCCACCTAAATGCCCCGGAACGATCCCTTTTAAATAGATATATCTGCATCTGTGTACCTATGGATACGGATACGGTGTATGTGTATGAGATATATATGTAATCTCTCTGGGCTTCATAATTTGGTGTTTTAAAAATAAAAATGGAAACTCACATGGGTGAGGTGGTGGCTAGGAAGTTCCTCCACCGGCTCTTTTGTTTATTTGTAAAACTGCAACCTGCCTCGGCGTCGCCCCTCTTCTGCCACCCAAATCGTAAATTTCGACTGTGCCACAACCCGTCCGATTTCTTGTTTTAAAAGCATCATTTTATGGACCTTACTTTCTAGAATTACCCAAGACTATTAAACGTTGCCGCTGGCTGGACGGACTCTAGATCTGTGGGCGGTTATTGTATTTTCCTACGCTTTTCGCTTGATGTGGTTTCATCTACCACAACACTTAAAGGCCTAAGTCGGCGTGTAAATATCTCGACTGCATAAAAATATCATTTATATGTCGGCATCTGGCTTTAAGAACTTAATACCACCATCATCCGCATCCTCACCTCACTTGGAAGGATATTGAGGCAGGGGAGAAAGCATGTCAAGGTGAAAGTGTATCATGCTGAGAGCGCCACCACCTCCCTTGGTAATGTGGTTTTATTACTTTAATGGGGACTTCCCCTCTCTCGAAGTGCCAGCCATGGTCACAAAGGGCGCGTCTATCTGGCAGGTAAATGGGGATGACTCTGTCGAAGCGTTTCGATTGGGTTCTGGCACGCAAACCGAATTAAATTCGCCAATTTGCATGCAAATATTTGGATTTAGCTGGATTTACTTAACGTTGTGCTGAGTGGTTGGCAGCAGAAGTGCTGGTAACTGTTTTATTTTGGGATCTCTAGCAAAAATGTTCACAGCAAAGTGATTACCAAGTATAGTACTTTCTTTAAATTATTATTACTGCCTATAGAATGCTTTTATTTAAGGTGCGATGCATAAATAAGTCAACTGTCTACTTTTTACCATAATATTCCTGACCTTTGACCTTTGGGACCTTGCTGGTCCTAGGTATTTGTTTCCTTTAATTTAAACCTCACACTTATTTATTGGCCCCTATATAATCTGTCCTACCTCAAATTCTTAAGATCTCCCAGGCAAACCACATCTGCTTATCACCTTCCCCAAGATATCGTTGCGCCTGCGCCTGTCTGTTTGGTTTTTTAACCCCTGAACAAAGCACAAAACACCCCGCAAAGAGATTGTAAGGGAGAAAGTCGGCAAAAAAGAGAGATATCTTTTCACACCAAAACTCGTTTCGGCAGCGCCTCTAAAACTGTGCTCATACAACTCATACTGTTTTGAGAGGCACTGCTCGCCCAGGGAACTGATTATTTTTGTGGGTCCCCAAGTGTTTCTTAGGCTTTACCCAATTTATGATCATTTTCACACTGAGCAATCAATCAACAAAATCGCAAAAATAACATATACGAACTATTTTTAAACCGCACTAACTAGAGAATGCTTTCAGGCCGTTGTAATATAATTTATGTTGTAACATTTTAAACTTTTTTGCCTTGCTTCGGGGGGATTTTTGGTCTCGAAAATTGTCCGATTTCGTTTTCGGGGCCAAACTATTTGGCGTTGTTTTTTCCCCCTTTTTTTCTAACATAAAGATTTTAATCGCTCAACGAGGCGCACCAATTTGTCAATATTTAGAAAAAAAAAAAGTTGAACATAAATTTTCACATTCAGCCACTAAAAAACACAAACTTTTGGGGCGGAAAATGGAGACGAATTTTTGTTTTGTACACAAAGCACCCAGCGACAGTTCAAGTACGTTTGATTTGGTTTTTATAATAAAATTAAATTAATTAAGTGGGATAATTTAAGAGGAGTTACACATTTGTGATTTTTATTTACTTTTTGTAAGTTTTTATCTGCGACTATCTTTGCTGTGCTTGTTGTTTTCGAAGCGCAGTAAACGCGACTGAAGGATGGAAAGCGTGACGTAGACCGGCGACAGCTTGCGGCTATGGCAACAACAACAACCGCAACAACAAGGACAATAACACCACACTGAGAGAACTAAATTGTAATTACTTACGCATAAAAATCAGAGAAATAACAGGAAATTATTATCACATAAAAATTAAATTATGGGATATCATAATAATATAATCCTCATATTTTATTTTTTATACTAAACGCTTTATAAGGATGCAAAGTTGAAAAACCTTATTCACATTTTTAAGAAATATTATAGTCAAATATTTTGATATAATTAAAATATAATTAAAGCTACAGACTAATAAAAAAATAACAAAACAGCCTTAAACTTGGTGGATCTTTCTTGCATTTAACAATCTGTTTTTTCGTAAAATAATATACCATTTGTGTTTTCTGAATCAAATATAAAATATTTATTGTATATTCTTTCTAATTTTGTATACTAAATCAAACATATTTTCTCCTCGTGCATAGCCGACGAAGTTACTGACGACAACAATAGAAACTCACATCCTTCTGTCTGGCGGCAGTTGTCGTCCTTTTAGAAAAGCAACCCCCAAGCCAGAAACTTTTCTCAGCTGGCAATGCCGTCTCTAGCGACAAAGAGAGAGGTCCCTGCAAAGAGAAGGAGTACTTCTACCGAAGCCAAGGGTGGCGGGAGAGAGAGACTTGGAAACACAATCCCACAAACGAGCAACAGGCTACCCACATCAAACCCAAAACAAACCCGAGCGCTGAAGGATACCGTTCCCTTCGCCAAGGACAAAAGTTTGCACAGCTAATGGCAAATCATCAGCGGAGGAGTAGAGAGGTTAGCAAATATCATTGGGATAGGTCCGATGGGGTGAGTCCTTCGGATTCGATGACTAATGGAAACGAAGTTAGGGCAGGTGTCGGACGAACAAACAAATGGAAATCAAAGAAATTATGAAGGTGAAAATATCAATGATGATGGGAAAATTGATGGAAACGATAGCTATGATTTGGAAAATAAAAATAGGGTAAACTTACCATAAAACAGAAGGTAATAGGAAATAGTTTTTCATATAATTATTAAATAAAATAATATATTATTATAAAAAATATGATGTACAATGCCTGTATCTTCGTGAACCTTTGAAAGGCATTCACCTCTATTCAAAAAGTATCCTTTTGATCCCTCCAAAAACGTCTAACCATATGGTTTTATAGCAACTGTAACATCTGGAACAATTAAGCGACAAGTGTTTGTGTATTCCCAACCCCCTGCGGCAGGTTGTCGCCTCTGCTGTTCTGCTGCTCTGCTCCTAATAAGCCAATCATAATAAATGTCAAGCATCGATTTGGCTTCTTGCCAATGGCCAATCGACCATATTGCTGTCCTCCACCCCTTTCGGACTGTCAGCTCATCGTCACTAGTCTAGTAGTTGGTGGCCAGCAGCTGGGCAAGACTTTGTCTAGGGCTAAATCATTAATGCTTAGCTCCCCAAAATTGCTCATACGCCATGTGTGCGCCCAAAGAGCCGGGAAAAACGTTTAATTTATGGCCTTGTCGCTTGCTTGCCAAACACCTGACACTGATCGTCAGTCAAAATGATTAACAGAACTGCCCTATCCCAAAAGAAAACATTGAGCAAGTAAATAACTAAATAAACGGATCAAAAAATGGCAATAAAATAAACTATTTATTGAGATATTCGAAAAAATAACCTTAAATTGCATTAGAATTAAAATTAATAGTTTTCAAAGACTTTACTGAATTCAAAAAAAAAACATATCGGTAAGATAACATTAAAAACAAGTTGTTGAATTACTTTCTCAGTCCTTTTAAAACGTATTTAAATAAGTTAAGTGGCTTTGACCTTAAAAAAGATGCAGTTTTCCTTAAGATGCTAAATAATTATCTCAAGATTACTACCAACTAAAACTTAAACCAAAAAACCAAAATAGCACAAAACTTGCCTTAATCTATCTCTTAAATAATTCAAAAGACTTTCCAGCTCGTAGAACCAGTCTGTATATAAATAGACCTAATCACAGGCTTCTAACAACAAAAAGAACAATCAAATAAATGTTTTAAAAATAATTTCCCAATCCTCTGAGTGATATTATTATCCCCAATATTAAAAAGCCAATGAAAATAATCATAATTATCAAAATATTGTACATGATTTATGACTAACGTGTGCCGTGCTATTGAATAATAACAACAAGTCCGATTTCTAACCAGTTTTCGTAATTTTGTTTTCGAGAGCTTTAAAGTCGATTCTAATGCAAAACAACTTTAACTTCAATGGCGATATACATATGTGCGATCTGTACTGGAACAATAACAATAACAATCGAGATAACATTAGAAGCGTTTTGGGGGCTCGCAACTCGAATCAAGTTCAATGCGAGAACGACTTGGCAACCGATCTCACCGAGCAAACTTGACTGCTACCTCCCCTCATGAATATTTAGGCGAATTCTAACATGAACTTTTTAAGCATTTTGCATAATGACTTGAGATATATATCTATGTGTAACGCTTGGAAGGAAGTCAAATTTTCTGCTTTCAAATACTTCTAAGAGGGCGCAATGATAAGGAGTAAACCATGCGCTGTAAAAGAGGCCCGTCTCTGATTGCAAAGTTCACATTCACTTTTCCGGACTGGGATTGCATTAATTAAATAATCCACCTGTTCTAGTAAACAAATTTCTGCAAGTTAAATATGCGAATAACAACCAGCTATTTAAGATATTCCGATATATCTATATAGCAGTTGGAATAAACAAAATACTAGTTTGGCGTTTATTTAAATTAGTACAGGATTTTCACCTGATCTAGACCTGATTCTGGGCCCTATATAAAGCCGTCGATTGGCACAGCTCAGGCCATAATCAACTTGAAGATCGTGTAAGATCCAACGGAACGTAGAAATCTATATCGCGTGTGAGGAGAGGAGTTGCATAAATTGAGTCTGAGTGATAATGGTATGGATAATGACAACGTGTTATATAAGATGGTGATAGTGGAAATAAAGTGGTATTTAAAAAAGGATGAGCCCTATAAATATTTAAACAAAACAAAATAATGCATTAAAGAATCTTTGACTCGTTAAGCTGAGAATTTCACTCTGAACAACTTAAAAACTTAAAATATAAACTAAGCTTTTCATTCATTTAACCCGATCTTGTGGCTCTAAGAAGTATAGGACGAAAATGTTGAAAGAAATTTGAATAAAAATTAGAAGCATAATAAAGAATGCTTACATTATAAAACCTACAGAACTTTTATAAATATTGGATTAAATAAACTGGAATATGGAAAGAAAATATAAATTGAAAGTTATGTTAAGGACATATTGATTAATAAACGCTAGGTTTTAAACCCTTGGGAATATGTTCATACCCTTGCAGGGTATTATAATTGTAGTCAGAAGTTTGCAACGCAGTGAAGGACACATTTCCGACCGAATGGTGATGATCAGCATCACCAGACGAGTCGATCTAGCAATGTCCGTCTGTCCGCCTCTTCCCCAACTATTTTCTTAGGTTTTAAGCTTTCTTTAAGAAACTTTGCAAATAGTCTTCTCTTTTTCTCCGATAATTATGTTTTTTTTTGAAGATACCGGATTCAAATTAAACATATGGTCCTTTAATTTAATTATTTTCATAAATTTAAAATTTTTTCCAAACTGGATCACTATATCTTATAGCTGCCATAGGAACGATCAGGCCAAATTAGGCAATTTTCTTTGTTTTTAAAGATTTCGGATTAAAATGATATATAAGAGTACTTACTTTTATTTTAATTATTATCTGCAAGGGTGTATAAACTTCGGCTTGCCCAAATTAACTTCCTTTCTTTTTTCAATCATCATTTATCATTTTCAAATCATTTCAATTGTTGTTTATTATTATTTATCTACATCTACTTCCAGACCAGCTATACTGACAAAGGAACTAAAGTAGGTGATAGAAAATACCTTTGAATTCTTTATTAAATCCTAATGTATTTATCCTCATAATCCTTAATAGCCTGAAGCCGGCAAATTTCTAAGCTTTGATCATCTGACATTCTACGTTGGCAACGCCAAGCAGGCGGCCAGCTACTACACCACTCGTCTGGGCTTCGAACCACTTGGCTATCAGGGACTAGAGACCGGGGAGAGGCGCTTCGCCAAGCATGCCGTGCGCCAGAACAAGATCGTCTTTGTGTTTGTGTCCGCGTACACGCCGGACGACAAGGAGCATGGACTCCACCTGATGCGCCACGGCGATGGGGTCAAGGATGTGGCCTTTGAAGTGGAGGATCTGAATGCCATCTTTACGCTGGCAGTGTCCCGCGGCGCTGAAGTGGTTCGCGACATCTGGGAGGAGAGCGATGACCAGGGATTCGTGAGATTTGCCACCATCAAGACGTACGGGGACACCACCCATACCTTTGTGGAGCGCAATGGCTATACCGGTGACTTTCTGCCCGGATTCCAGCGTGGAGCAGAGGATGTTCTGTTGAGGGGTTTGCCCTCCACTAAACTGAACTTCATTGATCATGTGGTGGGCAACCAGCCGGATCTGCAAATGGAGGGCGTGGCCTCCTGGTACGAGCGGATTCTGCAGTTCCATCGCTTTTGGTCGGTGGACGACTCGCAGATCCACACGGAATACTCCGCCCTGCGGTCCATTGTGATGGCCAACTACGAGGAGACGGTGAAGATGCCCATTAATGAGCCGGCTAATGGCAAGAAGAAGTCGCAGATCCAGGAGTATGTGGAGTACTATGGCGGCGGCGGTGTCCAGCACATTGCTCTCAACACCGATGACATCATCCAGGCGGTGAGCAACTTAAAGGCTCGGGGCACCGAGTTCCTGACCATTCCCGCGTCCTACTACGAGATACTGCAGCACCAGCTCTCGCAAAGCCGCACCAAGATCAAGGAGGACATGGAAGTCCTCAAGAAGCTGAACATCCTGATTGACTTCGATGAGAACGGCTACCTGCTGCAGATCTTTACGAAGAACTGCCAGGACAGGCCGACCCTCTTCCTGGAGGTTATCCAACGCCACAATCATAATGTAAGAATTTAATTGCTATATAATTATTTATTTAACTGTTACCTACTTAACCTAACCAATTTGATAAACTTTTTTCTTTATTTTTAAGGGCTTTGGCGCCGGCAACTTCAAGTCCCTTTTCACGGCCATCGAGATTGAGCAGGCCAAGCGAGGCAACTTGTGAATTGTAAAAAAATGTGCAATAAATGCAATGATTTAAACAGCATAACTAAAGCTAAACAAGCTTCCTCCGAATCGTCACTTGCTTAAGCGCTGGTCCCTGAATCGGTTGTCTATTAAAACCTCATTCCGCGGATCGTCTTCGGCAAAGGACACCATATGCGGGTTCCAGAAGCCTGGGGGCGTTGAGCTTCGCGCGTCCACATGCCGGCAGTTGTTTAAGTAGTCCTTGATTTTCTCCTCAGTCAGGTTAGAGCCCATAAAGTTGATAAACTGAAAAGGGCATTCAAGTTAAAGTTACAAGTATTCTGATGAGAAATAATAATAGTTTTCGCTCGAACCTTTTCGCAATCCGCACAATTAATGTTGTAGCGCTCCTTGAGCGTCAACTCTGGCTCTTTCTTGACCACAATTGGTCGTGGGAACTCCTCTTCCTCTTCCAACGAGTCTTTGCTTTCATCTTCATCTTTGATGTCCATCATATACCGCTCAATATCCTCAGGCAGCTTCGTTGATTCGTTGCCCAAGTCTGCTGGCTCTGCTGGCTGAGATATGGGCTCAGCTTTTACGGGCCGAGTAATTGGGAGTGGAGGGGGACTCTGTTTATTATGCTTCTGCTGATCAATCATTTTCTTCTCGTACTGCCGCAAGGCATTGGAGCAGGAATCGTCGTCATCCTTCATAATCTCCGCCAGCACATCCATGGTGCCCAATTTGCCGACCTCTTCCGGGGTGTCGTTCACAAAGATTATGTCTTGGGTGCCAGGCGTAAGCAGGACAACGCTGTCCGATGTGTTGCTTATCCTTAGAAATGGCGGCGTTGTGGGTGGCGGCATCAGAGGGAGTTCGGAGCTATCCATTGTGAACTCGTCATCTTCTTCCAGCTCAAAGGTGGGCTTGGGGATCTTGCTGCTGCTGGCGGCTAGCTTGGAGTCGTCGGCGCTTGAAGCGGTCACGGTGTCGGTTCTGCAAACTTGGCTTTGAACATTAAAAAGGAATGACCCTCGAAATAAATTCAATATTTGCAGATAACTTTTACGCGTAATTTGTGTGATTATTTCTAGTAATTACCTCTGCATTAGGGATCGAGGTGGGTGAGACCGGCTGCTGCTGCTCACATTGGGGCTGTCCTCTATTACATCCTTATCGCTGGCGCTCGTCTTGTTGGCCTCGAACTTTAGCCTGGTTTGTTTCAAGCTCAAGGCGGGGCTGCCTTTATGAGTTAGTGACAATTTGGTGAAGGTGGCAGGATTCTTGGGGGTCTTCCTGATCCAGCTGTGGTTCGCTGTTGACCCACTGTTTGGCTGAACGTTCTCTAGATTTCGGATGTCCGGCTTTCTGTTTGGCAACAGTCTCATCTTGCGCGGACTTTGCATGGAATTGGTTTCTGTCTCCGCAATGCTCTCGTCCTCCATTTCCTGGTCCTCGTCGGAGAGCTCGATGCTGTTGAGGGCTATGTTCATGTTCAGGGAGCTCTGGCTTTGCGGCAGAGGAGATATGTCATCCTTTTGTTTTTTGGGCGACAGTTTTCTTCGCTTTTCCGGCTGCTTTTCCTGGCGCTCCTTTAGCAATTCTAGAGCCTTGTGCATCTTCTCGTTGTGCGCCTTTAGATTCTCAATAGTCTTGACACTCTCTTCAGAGTCGCGTTGCATCACTATATGAAAAGTTTAGTAATTCGATTTTATTAATTAATACATATGGAGACCATTCAGTTCAACTTACTCAAGGCGTGTTGTTTGATCGTCTCCAGAGCATCTAAGAGGCACTTTACACTCCGCTCCTTGTGTCCCCGACATGTTCCACAAGTCATTCTCTTGAAATGTTATTGACTTTATTGTTCTAAATGAGATAATTCCGTTTTTAATGTCTTTTTGTGGAATGTTTACGTTTTTGGTGCGCCTTCACTAGCGGTGTGGCAATTATCGATTCTCCGTTATCGCCTGCAGTGTTGGAAAACGCCATCATAGACGTTGGTGTTATCGATAGTCGTCTACGACTACTCGTGTATAGTTCTATTATTTCACCTGTAAAACTTAATATTATTAAATAAATTAAGTGATTTTTGGCCATGGCACACCTGCGGGAGACCTCGGACAAGGCGCTGAAGCTGCTGCGCACGTTGCCGCGCGTTCAGATCGGAAATCTTCGGCCGAATCCCAACTCCAAACAAAATGTGCGTGCTAGCCGGTTGAATAACAATTGAAAATTGGTTAATTGATTTATATTTTGCCCACCTTTTGCAGGACAAGCGTGGCCGGGCCCAACACGGCGGAGACAAGCACGGAGCGGGCAACAAGGGATCCGGGCAGCGGCAGAACTTCATGCGGCTGGGCTATGAGACGGGAAATCAGCCCTTTTACATGCGATTTCCCTACGAGCCCTACTACAAGGGGCACCATTTAAAGCGCCAGTACCCGCCCATCTCCCTGCTCCAGCTGCAGGTGCTTATAGACACTAACCGGATAGACACAAGCCAACCCATTGATATCAGCACGCTGTGCAACTCGGGACTGCTGAAGCTCAAGCCAGCAGAGCTGGAGTACGGTTTCCAGCTCACGGATGACGGTTTGGATAATTTCCAGGCGAAGATCAACATTGAGGTGCAGCACGCCAGCGAGGCGGTCATAGCAGCGGTGGAGAAGAACGGCGGTGTGATCCGCACAGCTTACTATGATCCGCGCAGCCTACACATGCTGGCCAATCCGCAAAAGTGGTTCCAGAAGGGTGTGCCCATACCCAGCCGGATGCTGCCGCCACAAGATGCCGTGGATTACTACACAAATGCCCAGAATCGCGGCTACCTGGCCAATCCTGAGGAAATTAGCAAGGAGCGCCTGGTGCTGGCCCAAAAATACGGTTATGAGCTACCGAAAATCGAAAATGATTCCGCCTACGAGATGCTCACGACTACAAAGGATCCCAGGCAAATATTCTATGGCTTGGAGCCTGGCTGGCTGATCAACATTGTGGACAAAACAATTATAAAGCGAAAGGTTTAGTAATAAGTCGAGTTTTGTTTACTATGCATTTTGTTAAATAAAGAAATGGTTACAAAAAGCTGTTTGTTAGACTATGATACTGAGCGACACTTCTTCAGTGTCCTTGTCTTTTTCATTGAGTTCTCATATTCATATAAACACCTGCTTGGCCGACAGGTTCTCCATAAACGGCTTGACCACGGCACTGGTGGCGAAGCAGAATATCAATCCGAATGTTATTGAGATGGGCAGAGCGGGCAGGGCCTTGCGCCAAATGGCCAGGAGTAGAAGTGTAAGGCAGAGCCCAATGAGGATGGCCACAAAGCAAGCGATCGTGGTCGTCCAGTCCCCATAGCTGGAGGCTTTGCCCACCAAAACCGAATAGAAGATAAAGTCGCCGAGGCCCAGTTTGATGCCACCTTAAACAAATAAATTGTTAGATATTTGGAATGTTTGCTATACATATGTACATATATTATCAGGCAGGCTCCGGTTTTCACTTTCGTTTTCGACTAAAAAAGTACGATTTTGTTTTTAGATGCTTCGGTTTTCTCAAACTTTTTGTCATCGTTTTGTTATTGAAATATTGAATAGTTTTTATTGCAGAGAAAATATTTATTTTAAAAGTAAGTACGTACTAGATTGATCTACTGATGGTGTTAAATAAGAATTATTATTAGTCAAACGAGAAAAATATATTTTTTTCATTTGCAATTAAGATCCGATTTGATGTAGAAAGGGGAATTCAATTTAATTCGGGAGAATCTTTTAAAAGTGAGAACCGGAACCTGCCTGTACGATTTAATATTCACTTACGTTCTTCTTGCCCCTCCTGTTGACTCGGGTCTGGCGCTGTCACCGTACGATACTCGTTGGAACGCTGAGCATTCCCGCTCTGTGTGCTCTGAACTTCAATCTGGCGACGTGCCACTCGCTCGCTTAGATTGGCCGACCATTCTTGGGTGAATCCAGCAGCCTCAGCTTAAAGAAGATCAAATAAAATGAGGATTTAAATATTGCACTTAAAGTGGGCTTGAATAAGATCTCATTCAACAGCTTTATCTCGAAGATGTTCTACTAAGTAGCAGCGCTCTATACCATATGCCCAACAGTGCTAAACAAGACATGAAATCACACAAAATACGCCAAATAAGCAATGTTTACACACATTTGAAAGGAGAATAAAGATAAATCATAAAAAATATATAATGCATATGTACCGTTTCCGCGCAAATTGCTTTTAAATGTCACAAGTGGCATACCTTCTGTTGCCAATACGTTGCCACCATCTTCCCGCTGCTGATTCTGCTGAGGATGGGATCGGGAGTTGTTACCTGAGCGTGTGCCACTACTAACTACCGCCGCCTCAGGCGATGCCAGCGAGTTTTGGGTGGCCCGTGTCGTCGTGGTGGAATTGCTGGACGAGGGCGACGATGAGGCAGTTGCCTGTGATCGCTGTGGCTCGTAATGGGTGCCCATATACGTGTAGATGACGGTGGCTAAGAAGGAGACTCAATGTGTAAACGAAAAACACTCAAAATAGTACAATAATAAATACATGAATAGATCAAGGCGGGAAAGATTTGTTCATTCCGCTCCTGGGCCGTCTCCACCAGTATGCGTAGGGGTCCTCTCGGCGAGAGGACAGCTATGAGATCTGCAGGATACATCAAATCAGTATAGATTAATCGTAAATTGGTTCTCAAACTCACCCCAAATAGAAATGGCAGCCAGGACAGCCCAGGCAGTCCATTCGGGCAGATATTTGATAAAAACCAAAGCCATTAGGGCTGCCACGAATATAAGGTAGCCCTGCTGCAATCTCAGTGGTCCCTGCCAATGAATGGACATCATTCCGACCACACCAAAGTTCCACATGATCAGCAGAGCAGTGGGGTAGTCCATGGGAATGTTGTAGGCTCGCAGGAGCTCCCTAAAAAAAGCCAGAATATAATTTAGGACAACAAAAAAGTCCACCCCTACTCACTCCAGATATAAGTACGTAAATATGAACAAAAGCATAAAGGAAGAGAGTATAAGCCAGCCATGGATGATGCGATAGCAACGTTTTTTATACAACACAATCAGTAGAATGGTCATCACCACTACCACGCTCATCAGGATCAGGGAGTTGGCTAAGGCATTCCAGAATTTAACGCTCGGTTCGGGCGAGAGCTCATGGAAAGGAGTGTACAAGCTAAGGGGGAGAATAATCATTCGCTTAGTGTGCGCTCTTAGGCGGGTTCAACGCAGGTTCAACTCACAGATAGACATCCGTGCTGGAATAGAAGCTGATGGAGTTGATGGTGGCCACCACAACCAGCATGCAGAGGGAGACGGGCACAAACAATTTGATCACATGCTGGGCGCCATATTTTAATCCCTGTTCCTCCTCAGTTTCATTTGTGGGAGGACCACCGCCGCCGCCGCCACCCCCACTCAGTCTTGAAGGATTAGGTCCGCCAGAGTCCCTTATCACCACATTGGGAACTGCAAGTATTGCCTGGACGACAATTATAAAATGTTGAACTTAATATATTTAAAAATATAAATTATTTAAACCCACAGCATCTGGTGTATCCTGGTCATTGGATCCGTAGTTGTTCCGCTGTTGCTGCTGCTGCTGCTGCCGCTTTGGAGGACGCTCCAAACGCTCTGCCTCGCCGTTCAGGCTGCCGTCATCAGCACCCACTCCCACGCCCGATGGTCCGGAGGAGCTGGTAGACTGGACATGAGCAGCCATGAGTGGTGTGCGTTCGTTCGCCTCCGTAGCGCTGGACGCCGACCACTGCGAAGCCGTATTTGTGTGTTGGCGAGCTTCAAGGCGTTTATTTCCGGTTAGATGGGAAGCTTCGAGGAAATGTGGGCGTTATAGGTACTCACGGATTAGTGGAACGGAAGCAAATGTCGCTGTGCAAAAACTTTCTTTTGTTTTGGCAAGAACGCGACTCATAGACTAGTGATGGACAAACAAACCGCCCAGTAATCGATTTTCGACTAATTTAATTTAAACTATATTTTAAAAAATTACATCGGAAATAAGGAAAAATTCTTTACTGTTTCCTCACTTTAAAGCATCCAAAAACATTTATTTCATTGCTAACTAAATTTAAAAATGACACCGGAAATAGGGGAGTTTTCTTTACTGTTTCCTCATAAACATTTATTTCAATTTAAAATTATATTTCGATAAATCATAATATCGAAGTGTGGAAAAATACCAAAGTCTGGCAAGGTCTCACTAATCATTTCATAAGACCCAACAAAACAACATAGTTGAACAAAACAATTAAAATTGAACCATGTTACGAGCTTTAAAATCACACGTTGAAACTCCCATAGTGATTGTCACCGTAAGTAATACTATTTTTAGTATTAACAAACAAGTGTTAAGTCGCCCCAATATATTTTTATTGATTAAATCTACAGCGTGCGGCATCAACAAATGCGGAAAAGCTGGAGGAGATCCGCGAACGCCTGGCCAAGGGTCCCAATTTCCAGGACTTTGTCCAGAATCCGGAATACTCAAAGAGCGAGTGGGATGACTATGAGGGAAAGTTGCGTCGTGAAAAGGGCGAGGAGCAGCGCCTGCGACTGCCTCCCTGGCTGAAGACCACAATTCCCGTGGGCAAGAACTACGTCAAGATTAAGGAGCAGATGCGTGAGCTCAAGCTCTCCACTGTGTGCGAGGAGGCACGGTGTCCAAACATCGGCGAGTGCTGGGGCGGCGGCGAGCATGGCACCCAAACAGCCACGATTATGGTGAGAAGCCTCTTTTGACCTTGACCCTTACTGATAACGTGAGGTATTCGGAGTCTGGGGGGGGGCTTTAATATTATGCTGGGAAAATTCCTAAGATTCGTTCATGTAATTTGTACAGCGTTGAAGTTGATTTTCTCTTATATTAGGGAACTAGTTTTGTTTGTATCGTTCACTGCCATTATTTACAATATATTTTTATGATTTTAACCAGCTAATGGGCGATACATGCACACGCGGCTGTCGCTTTTGTTCGGTGAAAACAGCAAGGAAACCCCCGCCACTGGACGTGAATGAACCCGTGAATACCGCCACGGCGATTGCCTCCTGGGGATTGGATTACATAGTGCTGACATCCGTGGACCGTGATGGTGAGTCTTCGTATTATTTTCGCATGATCAGTTTTTAAATGATGCCTGTATCTCCATAGATTTGGCTGATGGAGGCTCCAAGCACATTGCAGAAACTGTTAGGGAAATCAAGGCGCGGTAAGCATAATTAATATTACTTGTTCAATAGTTAAGCTTCGCTAAAAATTAACCTCTTTACAAATCATTTGCTTGCAGAAACGCGAACATATTTGTGGAGTGCTTGGTGCCAGATTTTCGCGGAAATCTGGATTGTGTGGAAAGGATTGCCAACTGTGGTCTGGATGTTTATGCGCACAACATTGAGACGGTGGAGAAACTCACTCCCTACGTGCGCGATAGACGAGCCCAATATCGTCAAACGCTGCAGGTTCTCACCGAAGCCAAGCGATTCAATCCAAGTCTCATTACGAAGAGTTCCATCATGTTGGGCCTCGGAGAAACCGACGCGGAGATAGAAACCACATTGAAAGAGTTGAGGGAGGCCGGCGTCGACTGTGTCACCTTGGGGCAGTACATGCAGCCCACAAACCGACACCTTAAAGTCATCGAGTACGTTACGCCCGAGAAATTCAAGCACTGGGAGGAGCGCGGAAACGAGCTGGGCTTCTTGTACACGGCCAGTGGTCCCTTGGTTCGCAGCTCCTACAAAGCCGGCGAGTTCTTCATCACGAGTATATTGGAGAACCGAAAGAAGAGTCAGAGCGCAAGTGCAACGCCTAAGGAATAGGATAATTGTCGTTTTTGTTAAATTCGAAAAATTCTAGGTACCTAGACACACAAATTAATACGTTTAGTTCTGCTTTTTATTCGCAAAACTGCCTATTGTTGTGCAATGTATACATATATAAATAATGAGAGAAATGTGGTTAAGCATGTATTTTGAAATAAATTCGAATTGTTATTGATAGTTTTAATCATGAAAATGATTTATGCGCTTAAAGGGAAAGGGACAAGTTATAGTATGCTTAAGATTGACACATCGTTCAATTTAAAACCAAGCAAGACTCCGGACGTTGGGTTATAGGCGAAGTTCGCCTTATTTTAGTCATACGTTTGTAACGCATCATATAACGTATACAGATATATTCTTGATCAGCATCAACAGCCGATTTAATCTAGCTATGTCCGCCTCTCTTTCTGTTCGCCTGTCCGTCTGTCCGTTTCTATATATGGGGATATGGTTATTTTTATGATTTTATTTAAATAAGATGCCTTTATCGTATAAATGACATAGTAACAATCGGAAAATGAATGAACTGCGAGGGTAGTTTGTTAATATTTCTTTCTTGTTTGTATTATTTTTACACTTTCTAGCACACCTTTTTTCACAAATTTAATTGATATCAAACACGTGGCGGTTTCTATGACACCACTGTATCTTTGGGAAATTGTATTTATTGTTATTTCTTTTTAAAGACTAGAAGACTTTGAAATATATTTCAAATCTCTATTACAATCCAGTAAATTCGATTCCAAAAGTAAGCACCTTAAACTCTGATCATATACAACCAACAATAATAAATTCAGAACGATGTGTAAGAAGGTTTCCCCTGAATGCTGCGCAAAATTTTATACACATTGGTGTATAGGATGGGGAGTGTTTTTATCAGCGGTTATGATCATTGGGTTTTTTAATACAATTGTAGATCCAAATAATGAACACCCATTATCCAGAAATCGTTATAAACGATCCCATGAAGACAAAGATGGAAGCATAAAAGATATAAATGGCTATAAAAGACGTCTTGTTCTTTATGGAGTATTAACATTTTTTAGCTTATTGTATTTAATCGCTGGAGTTCTAATGTGTCAGGGAATGATCATGGTAAGCCAATTAATAAAGTAAATAATGTAAATAAATATATAAATATATAAATATATAAATATATAAATATATAAATATATAAATATATAAATA